>JAOANJ010000006.1:26063419-26078167 GCA_026413345.1 Ariopsis seemanni | reverse complement strand
AAGGCCCTCGCCGGCCACAGGGATCGAACCCAGGACCTTCGTGCTGTGAGGCGACAGCGCTAACCACTACACCACCGTGCCGCCTCCCAAAATATTGAATTTAAAAAAATTAAGTTGAAAATCATCTAGTTTTACCTCAAGGTCAAAACTTTACTCAGTAAAAATTACAGGATTGTCAGCTGGAGTTTTTTTTTCTCCTTTGATTTTGCCCATTTTCTCCCAGGCTCTAGCCAGCTCTCTCCTATCACACGACAGCCACCAACAGGGTAGGGTGTGGGCAAACACGTGCTTGCTCCAAGACACGTGTAGCTAGCCAGAGTGTATTTTTAACTGCAGCTCAATACTGCATCACAGGCCAGCAAACTACACTCAGAGAAACACACCATGTATCCTCTTCCTCATACATGTGCTGACAGACACCTGTAATTGGATAGTTTAACTGTGACTGACGAGAGACAATAATGCCATCCCTCCCAGCCAGATATGATGGAAAATTTTGCTGTCTAGACTCCCAGAGTTTTTTAATTTCACAGTTTTAATAAGTATTTTGCTGAACTGCTAACAAAGTGACTGGAAAAGTGAAACAATATTTTAAGAAATCCTAATTTCAGAGAGGCTTTATTAATAAAATGTATTTACTGAGCAAAATAAGAGAAACAATTTGGTAGTCTAAGTAACAGTTATGTAGTTATAGAAATACACAAACACTGAAATAAAGTTCAACTCACCATCAAAGCATTAGAAGCACATACACTGTGAAAGCCATGGTAGAAGGCAGCAAACTGTCTGTAGATGAACTTATTCAGCAGGAAATCGATGTACAGCTGGACGTACTCTGCACAAGGATGTATGAATAAATGATACAGCATAGGCGATCAGAAAATTGCTGACAATATTGGGTGAAGTTTGTTTGAGCTTTAGTGGAGACTGGACTCACCTTTTCGGTTTTGGTTAGTCACAGGGATTTTATCTCCACCTGGTTTTAGGTTATAGGACTTGACAACTCCAAGTTCTTCTTGGAAAACCTGAAAAGACAAACACAAACACTGATATCTGCTCATTTGACCATATTTAAACCTTATCAACACTACAGTACAATCTGGGGCACCCTGGATATCTTAAACAGCCATACAGTCCATAACTATTCTCAGTGGCCTGCGCCTGCACAGAGGCATGTCTGTGTGTGAACCAGACACCTGAAAGGTCGTATAGAAGTCCTCTTCAACATTCCCCTCATAGCTGAGCAGCTCTGAGAAGCCATGTGCAAGATCCTAAAACAGAAAGGCTACATATATTAATTTAAAATACAGAGGCACCACACACACACACACACACAGCATGACATGCAAGAGAAAATATACATGAGCCCAAAGAAATTTAGAAATGGTTCTACTTTCAGTATAAAACATTTACATCAGTTAATCTGTGGATTTCATATTAAAACAATACAGGAAACAATACGGGTTTATTTTGCATTAATTATTTAGAAAATTTATATATTTAAATGAAATAAACAGTTAGTGGTTAGGTTTTTCTCTGTTTTACAATATAAAATTAGTGAATTGGTTTGTTATCCAGAACCGCATGAAGCATTTCATACAAAACAGAGTAATTTTAATTCACATCTCTGTGTGACGAACAAAATTAATTAAGCACTGAATGGAGAAAATGAAAGGTATGATGCAATGTTTGTTGTCAGCTGTGGCAATACTATATTCTCACTCTCGTTAAATAACCTTCAGTTCTTTTAGTGGCATCCAGCTACACACACTTGAAGAAAAAAAAAGTTTAACACGAGAGAGCAAACAACACCCAGAGGCACTCTGTTATATAAGTATGTATGAGGCCAAAGGCTTTCAAATGGAACATCTGGCTCACTTAAGCCTGACTCAGCAAAAAAACCACTGGACATGAAGAAGAAATATCAACTGTGTAAAAATTTCCATCTGAAAAGTGATGAATACGTAGCATTCTTCAAACATAATAGGGGATTGGTACAGTTAGAGCAAGGCAGAAATACAGTTAATCTTAGGGCTCCCTCTAGTGGACTTGAATGGAAGTGATTACATTTCATCAGAATTTAAGAACATTATTAAACTGAAGGGTTTTTTTTAATATTACAGTTTTCATGTAATTTATAAGAGCTTGTGCATGACAGCGTTCAGGTTTATCAGGCGCAGTAAACGACCAGTCAGTATCAGTGTTGTCATAATGGCTGTAGAAACAATGCACCATCTGGAGGCAACACATTATCAACAGAGGAAACACCCTCCTTCTGCCTAGTGACAGTAACAAACAGAGTGAGCCACAACAATACCACAGATGCCATTTTAAATGACACAGGGCCATTTTCTGAGTCAAATCCAATAACCAATGACTCTGTACTACCCCACACATATATACACTCTGTACTACCCCACACATATATACACACACATATATGCTTTTATATGACAGTAATATATTAAATTCTTTTGCATGATTTTACTGCACTGTAGGAGAACTGCTTCAACAAGCTGGCAGGCAATTTTGGACCCAAGCACAAGACAACCAGAAATTAAAAGTGAAAAAAAAAAAAAAAAACACAACTGTACTCATTTATATTCCTGATCACAATTCATTAATATCAGTCAATTTGAGGGAAAAAAAAATCTTCCTCCAATTTATTATGTCTGAACTTGTTTCATTCCAAAATAGATCACCTTAGAGAATTAAAATGATTTGTTTCACATAGCCCTTAACCTTGTCTTATAATCCCATGACATATTGGTGGATCCAGACTTGCATTCCTTATGCCTATAATAACACAATCTGTCATATTAATTTCAATGTAGTTACTGAGTAATATGCTTGAAGTTGAGTAACTGAATAGAAATCTAGGATCTTAAGGCATTAAAAGAATATTTCAACCAAAAATCTAATTTCCTTATCCCAAAAACAGAATTATTCAAGTCAGGTTTGGTGTCTGAGGTTTACTTGTATAGTTTTGCAGTGGAGCTACAAGGCTAAAATAGTTAACAAGTAAACTGCATATCTACAAACCCCATTTCCAGATACATGTTTGTGTATTTTCCAAAATGCAATAAAAACAAAAATCCATGATTTGTTAATTCACATGAACTTAACCAACAAAAGTACAAAGAAAAGATTTTCAATAGTTTTACTGACCAACTTAATTATATTTTGTAAATATAAACAAAGTTAGAATTTGATCCCTGCAACACACTCACAGTTGGGACAGAGGCAAAATAAGACTGAAACGTTTATAGGATATTCAAGTAACACTATTTTGGAAAATTCCACAATAAGCAGGTTAATTGGTAACAGGTAAGGGGATCATGACCAGGTATAAAAGGAGCAGCACCAAAGGCTCAGTCTTTGCAAGCAAGGATGGGTCGTGGCTCAGTCCTTTGTGCCAAAATTTGTGAGAGAATTCTTAGTCAATTAAAAAAAAAGAACATTTCTCAACACAGGATTTTAGGTCTTTCAAAATCTACAGTACATAATATTGTGAAAAGATTCAGGGAATTCAGAAACATCTCACTGTATAAAAGGTAAGGTCAGAAACCACTGTTGAATCTGCGTGACCTTTGAGCCCTCAGGCGGCACTGCCTGAGAAACCGTCATGCTAATGTGACAAATATAGCCACATGGACTGAGGAGCACTTCAGAAAACCGCTGTCACTTCACACAGTCCACCACTGCATCCAGAAATGCAACCTGAAACTGTATTATGCAAGGAGGAAACCATTCATCAGTTCTATGCAGAAACGCTGCTCATTACTCTGCACCCAAGCTCAACTCAGATGAACTGAAAGACAGTGGAACCGTGTGCTGTGGTCAGATGAGTCCATGTTTCAGCTTGTTTTCAGGAAAACTGAACATCAAGTTCTCTCTGCCAAAGATGAACACGACCATCCAGTCTGTTATCAGAGAAAGGTGCAAAAACCAGCATCTGTGATGGTATGGGGCCATCAGTGCCCACACCATGGGTGAGTTGCACATGTGTGAAGGTACCATTGATGTGGAGGCATATATTGCGATTTTAGAGACACATGTTGCCATCAAGGCTACATCTCTTCCTGGGAAGTCCATGCTTATTTGAGGACAATGACAGGCCTCATTCTGCACGGGCTACAACAGCGTGGCTTCGTAAAACACAGAGTCCGTGTGCTTGACTGGCCTGCTACCAGTCCAGATCTGTCTCCTATTGAGAATGTATGGCACATCATGAAGAGGAGAATCAGACACCGGCAACCACAGACTGTTGAGCAGCTGAAGTCTTGTATCAATCAAGAACGGACAAAAATTCCAATTGCAAAACTGCAACAATTAGTATCCTCAGATCCCATATGATTAAAGTGTTATGAAAAGGAAAGGTGATGTAATAATGCCTCTGTCCCAACCTTTTTTTGAGTGTATTCCAGGCATCAAATTCTAACTTCATTTATATTTACAAAATACATGATCTATAATAGGTCAGTAAAACTATTGAAAACCTTTTCTTTGTAGTTTTGTCAGTTAAATAAAGGTTCACGTGAATTAACAAAATCATATATTTTTATTGCATTTTGAAAAATATCCCAACTTTTCTGGAAATGGGGTTTGTAATTTATCACACAACTACCTCAACCCTTGTCTTGGAGGAAGCATGTGTTAGTCCTCCTGAGACTGCTGGCTATCTTGTGATGGGGCAGAAATAGCTAGTGGTGGGAATTGGCAAAAACTCAATTTTTGCAGAAGAAAGGACAAGAAGTCAGTTTAATATCTGAAAAGAGCACAGCAGGAAACCTGTAAATCACATACAGTTCTTATTTTGTAACACTATGCAAGCATGAAGTGCAGATTTTGAAGACTGATTTGTATGTTAGAATAGATGATTGAACGGTTATTTCGGAAGTGAAGAAGAGCAGTAAGAAGTTAACAAAAACACAATGTCACAGCTTGTGTACATACAGGCATGATTTGCTGCAAGTCGTCCAGGGTGAGGGATGCCATGCCAACAGGGGCATCAAGGTCACATGGCACAATGGGAGGAGTCAGCAGCTTCTTGTAGACGCAGGGTGGGAATCTGATGTCCAGGGTGATGCTGTTGTACACGGCTAGGCCCATGAGCTGAACGCAAGGGGTTAAGAGTGAACATCTGGGGAACCGAGCTGAGTCTATACGCACAAGCATATACACATATCCAGTCTTGTAAGCCTTTCTTTAGAGTGGGCAAATCGCTCCTGTTCCCATTAAATTTATAACAAGTGTACATAGTTTTAGATATCTGCTAGTGCACTGGCCTTATGATATAGCCTGGTCAGATGTCTGGAAAGAACGTCCAACAGGTGTATTATACATTTAGAAGAGAATGTGAAGAGGCTGCTCCTTAAGTGCTTACAGCTGCAGCTGACGGCACTCCTCCATGTGCTCGCCATATGCACAGAGAGAAAGAGAGAGCAGTGGAAAAAGAGAAAAGAGAGGGAGGGGGAAGAAAAAGGCTGCCTTTTAGCAGACGGAGGGAAAATTTTTCGTAATGGCTCAAGCATCGAGACAACACAAAAGCCAGCCCGGGGGTCGTTCCAAATGAGACAAAACCAAAAAAACCTTTCATTCATTATCCTTGGCTAATATGACACAGCATTTCTGGGTGTACTTAAACGTACAAATTTCTACAGTGGGCAAGCTCAGAGGAAATTTCCTCACACACACACACACACACACACACACACACACACAGCCTAAGCCAGACGGAACGATTATGTCAAGCTACCATCTCCTTTCCTACCTTATATTGAGCAAGGTGTGGACAGCACTGCAATTTCATTCCAGTCCACACACATTAGTGTACAAGGCTGTGATCAGTTGATAAGTCAGAAAAGCATTACATATTGTGCCTCCTCAGCAGTGATTCAAACTGACGACTAATGCTGAAAATAAGTATTTGTCCCACCCTATGCTGAAAGGGAAACTTTTTACAAGTTCCACGAATAAAAGGTGGATGTTTCCTCTAAGTGGAAGCAGGCTGTATGTTTATGGGTTATTTAAGTGTCCCAGCACCCAGACACAGCTACCTATGCAGCAAATGAAAGGATACAGCTCCAACCAGTCTGTATTCTGAGCAGTTGTCACACTTCCAGTTGCTGAACCAGTGACACTGAGATTCCTTCACATATGTGAACATGCCTGTGAAAACAGACAGCAGCAGTGTCTTCAAAAATCCTCAAAGCTGAAAACAGAAACCTAGTTTACAAAAAAAAAAGTCCAAATCCAAAAAGCAAGTAACAAATACTTTTCACTTTTTCTGCAGTAAAACTCTTCATATTAGTGTGACATAAATCACAGGTAGGTAATCACTTTAAATCACAGTGGAAATGATTTGCAGCGTGTACATTTCCATTGTATTTACACCAACATCAAATCTGGACATAGCCATTTCTCGTTATACATTACATTACATTCATACATCACTTTTTTTTTTTTTTTTTTTAAATAAAATTGACCCTCTTTCCTGAATTAGAAATATTCTAGAGCAGGCGTTCTCAAAATTTGCAGCCAGGGACCGTTTAACTGTAAAATCAATTTCATTTGATTCATTATTCAAAAGTGTACAGTAATATTCTGACTATTTATTGCAGCCATAGAGCTTTTTATTCCTGAACTTTCCACTAACACAACACATTAAATAGGTGCAAGTAGACATTATTTTCCGGCTTTTTGTTTTGGGGCTACTGAGGTTTGCATTGAAGCCTTTCAATTCAAGGGAGCAGTCAAACAAGCTATAACAACCCAATGATAAATACAACAACTCTGATAATAATGGGTTATAATTTCCAGCACTGTACCAAGACAAAAAAAAAAAAAATAATTATAATCTCACACACACACACACACACACACACACACACACACACACACAACTATACTTCACTGACCCCACTTTGGAAACCACTGCTGTACAGACTAAAAGCTTCCTACCATTAAATAAAATTGATTCATAAAAACACCAATTAAGTCATGCCTGTTTAAACGTCATTTTGTTTTCATTCAGTAAAACAACTGTTGTTCAGGTCATTAAGTTGAGTCATGTGTCATGTACACTTCTGGAGAACACATTCCCTAGCAAGTACAGAATGAGTAAATGCTATAGGAAATCCCCTTTGGTTTTATAGCTGTACAGAGTAGAGTGAGTAATATCAGTGCATCAGTGAGAGTGAACTAACATCTAATCACAGGTCAGCATATGCACCCTGTTTGTCTGGAGCATCTCACCATAGTCAGTGTGAAAAATCTGTCGAATCAGGAGAAGAAACCATTCCTTTGTGAGTCCTCCCATGTCCAAGCCTGCTTCCCCAACAAATGTCACTTTAAGCTTTTTCTTCAAGTCTGCTCTCTTTCTTGAAAGCTATTAAAACACACACACACACACACACACACACACACACACACACACACACACACACACACATTTATGGTGGGGCCATTTTTCCAAATTAAGCCCTAGCCAGACTTAGAACTTTCCAGACCAGACTATACTTTCTCTTGGCCAAAAGTACCCTCTCTCAGTCTCGGAAAATAAAAAATGTTGAATACGGTGCTACTTTGAGCAAAAATATATAATGCATACAAAACCACTACATTATTCTTACAGTTCTGTAAATATTTCTTGATGGTTCAGAGTTAGTGGTAAAAACTGAAGTAGACAGGCGCTGTCCATGTTTTGTGAGCGAGCGCTATTACCTCATCCAGTGAGTCACTGACCAGCTGCAGCCGTCTTACTTTAATGTTGAGAAAAAGCAGACTCATATCCACCCTCTGTCTGCGAGAGACCTTGTCCACCAGGGTTTGCTGCAGCCGAAATAGAAAGCCATGCATTTAATCATTCAACATTCCCATGCTGGAAACCTGTTTACATACTGATGCTCACTGGCACAATCTGTCTAAGTGATTTATCTTTAAGCTTTTGAGAAATGTTGGTGATATTTCTGTCTGTGTTAACTTCCTGAATGCTTTAGTGAAGCTGCTATTTTGTCCTAATGATGAGGACATAGTGTACGTTTCCTTGCTGCGTACACTCCTGCAAGACTGTCTTTAATCTGACAGCCACGAGTCTGTTTAGCCTACGCTCTGGTCACGTATGTTTGGGAGGGAGCTTGTGAGGATTCCACCCAAAAAAAGAACATCTCAGGCTGCCCCACCCTGCACAAGACTATCACAAAACTTTCCTTATAGTAAAATGAATCCTGCTTGACTTTGAAAGGAAGCTTTTCACATAGTAGATGAACTCATGTGTAATTAATGGATGAAGACTGCCTTCATTACTTTTTCAGAGCAGAGGGAAAAACTTACAATTAAAAAAAAAAAATCACTGGACTTCACTGGGAAACCTCCAATACAGACAGCTTAGATAAATAGTCTTGAGTATGGGCGGCCATAGAGCAAGCATCAAATCCCATGAGACCCTTAGGACCAAACAGTCTAAATCCTTTGTTTCCACAGTAACATTCTCTGCACGTTCTGGCAGCTTGGCTGTGAAGAGGACTGCAGAGGAAATGATGGTGATGTGCAAACTCTTACCCTGGCCATACTGATCATCTGTTGCTCAGAGTCTCTTTGGATAATGGCCTTCTTCACCACCGTAGACAGGATAAACGGATACTGGCAGAACGTGAACCTGTGTGAATTGTAATGCGTCAGATTCAAAGTAGTGCCGTTCCTCTCCAATATAATTTGGGCAAAAACAATCAAATAATGCATGGCTTTGTATCATGCTGTTAGAGCAATTACAAAAGTTATATCACTCCAGTAGATGCAAACAGTGCTCCAGAAGATAATGAAAGAATGAAAACTTAACTTTTTCTAGCTATTAAACTAAAGACTACAAAAAACAGCTCTAATGGAAAGAGTTTCAGCGCATGTGTGCTTAAAGGAAAGCGGAGAGAATGGCACTCGGCCGGAATTATATTTTTGTGCCACACCTGTTGGAATTTCCATGAGCTTGCCACGTCTGGTAGTCCTCCATGAAGTCAATGTGGTCCAGTGTGAGATTGTAGAACTCAGAGAAGGGGATGATGGGAGAAGGAGAAATGCTGTTTGCAGCATCTGAATACAGAGAAATAAGACACGGGACTGGTTTGCTTTTGTCCCAGCAAAAGTGTGCAACAATTTCCTCAGTCTGGCACTGGGTTTCGTACTCACTGAGCAGGGAGAGAACCTTGGTGGCTGATGGGATCCACCATGAGCACTTGGACATGGGCGGTAGCTCCTCTGGTTTGGCAGGGAACAGCCGTGTGGTGATGAAGAGCTGTAGGCGTTCCACCAGCTGCTTAAAACGCTTCTGAGATAGCCTGAGAAATGACACGCTGTCCTGCTCAAACGCTCACAATGCAGCTTTCTAACTCTGAGCTTCTTGCTTCTTGCTATAGTGATTCAAAACTCTTTAAATCAAACACTTGAAAATCTTGTTCTCTCACCTACAAATCTATACGTTTTAAAATTAAAGTCCCTCATCTGAAGGTTTTACCAGGAATTAATTTTTTATTTTGTTAATACTTGTTTAGCCTTTCGTACCTATTTATTTTGTGAATGGATTCCTTAAGCAGCCTAGACTGCAAAAGGCAGTGACAGAAGGAAACAATTCAGACTCACTTCTTAAACCAGTGCATCAGGAAATGGTGATCTGCTTCAGGCAGCGTGGCTATTTGCCGCAGTAAGTGAGCATAGATGACATATGTGGCTGTGCTTGTGTACTGAGGGTTCTGCAACAAAGAAGAGCCTTTTCAGAGCACTTCAAAAAGGAAATATAACTTTTCACTTGGGAACTGCAGAAGAAGGTCTGGCTCTTTAATAAAGAGTGGCATTTCAGTAGAAACCAATGATCCCCTCTCCAACATGACCTCATCGGTTCCTCCAGCACGGTCAAAGACAAATCATACCACAGGCTGACTCACATTAGCAGCAGACAGATCAGCTTAATAATTGTTCTTGTCTTTCAATTTCACAGTCTTCAAGAGATGTGTCAGCCAGGACATTATATCAGAGCCTGAGGCTGACTAAAAGCAATTTTTTTTGGGACAAGAGATAAATAGTGGACTCCAGTCTTCATAAATAAACAAATATTTTTCTTCAAACTGAAGCAAAAATTAATTTTTTTTTTACTTCCTCTCTATGCCTTTCCCCTGCGCACCCCCCGATATTATCCAGTGGCTATGGCCTTATTTGGTCAACCCAGAACCAGTCTATGCTGGTCATGTGTGAAGTAAACACTTAGTTCACAATATATATGCAGCCTAGCTCAGTCTGACTGTAGCTACGGCTGGAGTCAATGGGCCATGTGGTGAGAGATGAGATCAAGTGTTTCCTGTCATGCCTCACACTTCGACATGGCCACCAACACAACACAAGGCCAAGTTTGAGCCAGATTAGGTTGACTGTGTTTCACATACAATACATGCCTATACATGTGTGCAGATAACTGTCTTGATTTAGGGCAGCAAATTACAGCTATTACTGAAAAGTACCACATGCGTCTGGATAATATAATGAAGGTAGTTTTCTATTAATAGTTCACTTTTGCACAATGACAAGCTCAGTATGGGAAACTCCACTAGACTATTTCTTTATTGGGAACTTAAACACTTGTAATTTACAGTTTATAAAGTATAAATAAGCATAACATTAGCAAGTATTTATCACCTGCACAAGTATGAAATAAGCCCTCAGGTCATCCTTGGTCCGTGGTCTAAAAAGACAAAGTAGCAGCTCAAGTCTTCACCATAACAACACAACACTCAGTAGGTTTTAAAGGTTCAGGGAGTGAAAACAAAACAACACTCACCCTTTCCATTCCCTTAATAAACTATTAATGATTCCCTTCAGGACTGATTTCTGGGTATCAGGGGGCTGTGAATAAGGAAGTCTGAAATTACACATCTGCATTCTTGAGGAAACAAACAACTAAATAATGATTTTTTTTAAAACAGCACACACGCACACACAATAGCTCTTTGTGTAGTATAAAACCAAGAACGTGAGTGTTTTCTTGTAAGAGCTTCTGTTTACTTGGGTTTGGTACACACCGTGTGAAGCAAAGCATCATAAACAGCATTGACAAATTTGGTGTTTATTCCTGAGTCTTCAATAGTGTTGAATGGAGCATTTGCTTCTCTCTGGCGAAAAAAAAGGAAAACTCTATCACTAAAAATGACAAATAGTTTTTACTTTAAATCTAATATGGAAAAAACACAACAAGACTAACAAACAAGAAACTACAGAGCCCCTAAAGGGACACAGAACAAACTACCTGAGTGAAGCCTGAATGCCATAAATATGGTGAAGTGTTTCTGACAGGAAATTGGCTGTACAGAGGGATATATTTGCTTTCAAGAACACGAACTGTACCAGAAGATATACAGATACTTTCTTGTCCACAACAGAAACTTTCTCGTATGCACCAGATTCAATTTTCTTTTTAATACACATGTCCCTTTAGAGCCTCTGTATTAAAAAAACAAACAACCCCCCCCCCCACTAATGCTGTAGGGGTGTACCAGTTTTTCTTAATTACTATAACTTTTATAAGATCCTATGTTATGACTGATATTATGAATGATCAAATGTACGGTAAGAAAGCCACCTGTAATAAGATCAACACTCTGTATATAATCCATATGCAGGCATTCTCTGTTCTTCCTCTCTGAATGAGCTCATTCATTCATATGGAGCCCTAACAGTAACGTTTGTTTTTTTCCCCTCTCTCCTGTTTTTACTCTTACTGTTTCACATGCGTCAGAATTTTAGCAGCTCTCAGTAAAAACACTGGCACAACTCAAAGGGAACATACTGGATTTAACTGGTTTAACACTTTCCATTCTGTTAAGCCAATACAGTTCTTCTGTGTAAGCTATTCATTTATACTGCACAATTAATATAGGCCTACATACATTCATATTTATTTAGTACAAATAACATGCACGTGAAGAACTGTTTAGCAGTTGTGAAACAAATTTAATCAGACATTAATCTTGCAAAATTCATAAACAAACAACTAGGGGAATAGAAGCTGAACAAGAACAAGCAAACCTTAAAAGCAGCATTGAGTTCCAAGAAGGACTCGAACGTGGTCATGTAGAAATCATGGACATGCTTCCAATCACCTGAGATAGTTGCCTTTTCAACGTCTTCTCTGGATTTAAACAAACACTGTTAAATGTGGTCTAGTGCAAACAAGTTTTAAGAAGAATAAGAAAAGCCATAATGAAAAAGTGTAATAGACAGTGAGTCCATACTGAAACTCTTTGGCAGTTTTAGTCCGGATGGGAATGATGGGATCTGAGACAAAGCGGGCTTTAACTTCTGGAGGCAAAACATCTATAGAGATTCGCTGCTTCTGTCTCACGTCTGGATAGATTGGGGGAAGCTCTCTCACTGTAGACAAAAAAATAAATAAAAAATACATGCAGGTGTACGTATTTATCAAATTATATTAAAACACACACACACACACACACACACACACTGTATATGGTAATCCAAGACACCAACAAAATCTCTCAACTTCAGCGCATAAATGGAAATGCTATAGCTTTGACACAAAATACAGTAGGTTCACATATCCCTTGATCTCCTGGTCCTAATGAAGTGTTTTCCCACTGCACTAAACAATATGGCTAATTAAGCAGAAGCTCATCACGCTCCCATTGAGGATCCTCCAAAACTAGATACACCACTGTTGCTTAGACCCAAAGGACATCACCTCATACCAATCAGCCATAGTGACGTGACTCCTGTAAAAATGGTTGATGGGATTCTGGATTAGGCAGATAATTTACATTCATCTGACAAGAGATGAACTGGTGAATACCACTTTTTTTTGCCAATTCCATTTAAAATGACAGGAATTTGTTCATATTACAGAAATTATTGTGCTATTGAATTTTCGATATTAGAGTCTGACTGTCTTGTTCATAAAAACATGGCCAATTTTTCAAAATATAAACCATGACCTTGATAATATTTTTTATCTGTGAGTGAATTCTAAAGATATTCTATACACAAATCCAGAATTATTGGCACCTTGTAAGAGAATGGGGAAAAGTGTTTGTACACAAACAAGTTGAGAAACTTTTGACCTTGAACAAAAATAATTCTCATAAGAACACATTTGAACAGGAGTGGCCAAGATGAAACAAATATCATGATTCTTAAAAGGTATTTATATAATATACAATGTGTTTCACTGTAGATAGGTTTGAGAATAACATCCCTAGAACTACAGTAGTGTGGAATAAAAAAAAATGTTCAACGGTACTTTATTTAATAGCTACAAAAGACATTAATTTATATTTATGACATTAAAAAATAAAGGAGAAAAAAAAATCAGAATCTGTAACATCAGAGAATAGTGTGAAAAAAATATATATCCTGTGAGCACAGAATCAGGCTCTGTAGGATTTCTACAGTCTGTCGTGTGTTTTTCTTCAATCTGATGTTTGATGTGAACAATACCTGAAGGACTTAACCTGTATGTGCAGGATTATAGAGTACAGCATCATATTGTTGACACATGCCTGCCTGATTAGATAACTACATGAATGTGCAGGTCTAAAAGATGTTCCGACAGGGAGTTTATGCGGCAAAATTTCTGATATTTGCAAAATGCAAACAAAATGTCATCCGTGGGAAAAAAATTATTTCTTAAAAAAAAAATTAAAAAATCTGTCAATCTCCTACAATCTGTCCGATAAAGTACTTGTTCCCTGGTGTATACATAAGTGAGATTTCACACATGTGAATCCGTCACGACCAGATCTTACCCCCCCCAAATGGTTTGGGGACTGCAAATGAAAAAACAAACAAACACTATACTCAGTATGAAATATGATGGATCATTGATGGTTTGGGGCTATAGTGGGATATCTTTACCCGAAATCTGGTTGCCTACATCAGGAGATTTGGCTGTACATACATCAAGATAAAATTATTCTGATTTCAACCATTTCTTTTTCCGGATGCAGTTGAAGACAAAAAGTCTTAGCGTCAACCCTGCCAGTGTATTTTTCTGCTGTGCCTGAACAAACTGAGGCAATCCTTACCACATTTCATGCAGCAGTTTGTCTCAGTGATGACAGGCGCTGAAAGGTAAGCAGTAAACGGGATCAAATTGGAGTTTGATTAAACTTTAATTACAGCTGTGAGGCACAAAATCCAAAGCATGACACTCACTCACTCTCACTCTCTCTTGGAAAACAGTGGATTAGCCAGTGATTTTATCTCACATCATCTGTCTGCAGTTAACCGACTGTGTGGCAGCACACTAAGGAGTCAGTTAACTTGGCCAGTTTCTATACTCTGCAAGTTAAACATTGGCAGACTCTTCGAAAATGAAGCATCACATTTTGTAGACATGTGGTTCATTTGAATTTTCAAATATAATTTGAATACGCTCTCAAAACATGATACTAACAGATAATGACCTAACACACATTTACAAATCAGAAATGATTAAGGAGATGGTCCACAAAGAGCTTAAAATGTTCTGTATGAATGGTATGGACCAAGCTTCCCGTTACAAGTGTCTTCAAACTTATTAGATATCACA
The DNA here is from genome assembly GCA_026413345.1 of Ariopsis seemanni. Lineage (NCBI taxonomy): Eukaryota > Metazoa > Chordata > Actinopteri > Siluriformes > Ariidae > Ariopsis > Ariopsis seemanni. The sequence continues at coordinate 26,063,583 of JAOANJ010000006.1, read as the reverse complement.
AGAAGAGCCTCAATGCTGTTAATTTTTAATGATCAGGATACCAACAGGGGCAGCACGGTGGTGTAGTGGTTAGCACTGTCACTTCATAGCAAGAAGGTTCTGGGTTCGAGCCCCGTGGCCGGCGAGGGCCTTTCTGTGTGGAGTTTGCATGTTCTCCCCGTGTC
>JAOANJ010000006.1:25409743-25420593 GCA_026413345.1 Ariopsis seemanni | reverse complement strand
CTTCCAAACAAAACAATCAGAATCAAAATCCATTGAAAACTCAGGGAGGAGTAGCGATTTTTGTGAATTGTGGACGGGCGGACAGATGACGGATGCTGCGTGATGGCAATAGCTCATCGCCTATGGCTAGTGAGCTAATAATGTACGTCGAGAAAAATATCAGAATTAACCATTACGTTGTTAGCATCACTGGTTTGCTAAAGTGTTTTGTCACAGAGATTCGGTTGGGTATAGTTTGAATTTAATCAACTATTGATAAAATTATGCTTATCAATTTGCCATTTTGATTCCAAAAATGGTAAAAACTAGAAAGGAACTCGGTAGAGTGCATACCTCTGCCAAGCCAAAATGGATCTGGATACATATCTGGGGCCTGAATCCACATACATACCTAGATTTGGAACAAAATTGAAGTAGTTGTTTCTTGGCCCATGGCCAACCTTTTCACCAAATTTCATCCAAATCCATTCACAACTTTCTGAGTTACATTGGGAACAGACCGAAAAAAAAAAAAACAATCCTGAATCCACATACATATCCAGATTTGTGTCAAAATCTAATCAATTGTTCTTTGGCCCTTAGCCTACCTTTCCTCCAAATCTCATCCAAATCTGTTCATTACTTTTTGAATTACATTCAGAACAGACAAAGAAATCCTGGATCCACATATATATCTGGATCCTGGATTCACATACATATACAGATTTGCATTAAAATCTAATCAGTTCTTCCTTGGCTCATGGTCCACCTTTCCACCAAATTTCATCCAAATCCGTTCACTACTTTTTGGGTTATATTGGGAAACGGAGGCAAAAACATAACCTCCTCCCACAAAGTTGTCAAGTAAAAAATAGGTCAGATGTTTAGATAACAAAAATATCTTTATTCTTTATTAAGCATTAACTGACTAGTCACACTATTGTGATGCAAACCATGCGTGCTAGCTCGTGTCTAAACAAATGGATACGCTGTTGAGTTGATGCATCACATAATGCTCTGATTGGCTACTCTACTACTAGGATATCAGCTCATATACCATGAGTAGAGAAAAACAAAATGGCGGCGCGCACCAAGTCAGATATATCACTTTGTTATCAAGTATTTAAAAGAAACAGAAATAGCTAAAAGAATATAGGTTTTTTTTCCCCGCCAATATCTCCTGTTCCATACTCCAGCCCAGTCGGTGGCAGTAATGCACCTTTAAGTTGGTTTGCCAACTACCAAAAAACCCTAAAGAAGAAGAAGAAAAGGTCGGAGCGTGTTGCTGAACCAACTGAGGACGAAATAAAAACTCTATTTGAAAACAAAACCCCCCCAAAATAAAAATAAAAAAAAACAAAATATGGAATAAAAAAATTTGATGGTAATAACGTGTCTTTTTATTATTATTATTATTATTATTATTATTATTATTATTATTATAGCATTTTCTACAAATTGCTATTGTCATGTCGCTGGTTTGTTTACATTCTAAGCGGAAATGATTTTGTCGGACGTTTTGTATAAAGTTTTTAATTACCGAATTTGCAAAAAATAAAAATGAAAAAATGCTCTGTTTTGCAAAATCCTGTGAATGTGGACAGAATAAAGCAGCTATTCCACTCAATCTAGTCGTACATGGCTTATAGCCAACTCGGTGCTACGTGCCTCATCGGCTATCAGCTCATGTACGACTCGATTTCGTGGAATAACTGTTAAATATCACTGTATCGATACATTCTATTGTCCGCCCCATTTTAAGGATACCTTACCTGTAGCCCATGTCTGTATCCATGCAGGTGCCTCCGTTAAGGCAGGGGCTGTGGAGGTAAGAGGAGCAGGACATGTGCTTGCTCTCTCTGGCCAAACATCCACACAGAGCCGTGACTGTGGCTGAGACAGAAACCAAGGAAGTGTTCCCACCATTCAGAACTGATGGCGTGTCACTAAACGTCACCCTGCTGGAACAGCCACCTGCAGGACTGCAGTCTGCGTAGGCACACTCATCCACCCCCACCTGCAGAATGGTCACACCCAGGGCTGACTCCAGCTGAAAGAGATGCAAAGACACAAATTACGAATTACAATATTGGTGACGTATGCAAAAACCATGCAGAAAATGAAACACTGATGACATTAACAGTCCTGAATGTCAGGATGATTGATTCCATGTACCGGTTATTATTATTCTTAAGGGACACAGTTTGTCTATAACATTACATCAGGGGTCGTAAACTGGTGAAACCAACCGGATACGGACCCAGCAAAGTATTTCAGCAGATTAAACTAGAAAAAAAAAAAAAAAAATCAGTGCAATTCAACGACTCCAAACATGAAGCATTCCAGCTTCTGTAGCAGATCCTCTGCTGTAGCTTGTGGCTATCAATCACGTGCATTTATATAAACAACAGCACCCGGCAAAAGTTTGTACACCCCTACTCATTCATAGGTTTTTCTGTACTGTGACTATTTTCTACATTATAGAACAATACTAAAGACATCAAAACTATGAAATAATTAGAGCTGTCAAGTGATTAAAAAAAAACTAATTAATTGCACATTTTGCAATGAATTAATCATGATTAAGAACTTGATTTTCTTCTTAAGACTAAAACTTGTAATGCATATTTAAATGTAAAATCATCAAATTAATGTAGAATAATCACAAAGGATGTATATTTCAGACATCTAATCGCATTTAATTGCATCTTTAAACACAGAACTACGCAGCTGCAGAAAGAAAACTCAGACCTATAAAGTGCCAGTTGATTTCAAAATCAAGACCACACACACACACACACACAGTATATACATACAGAAAAAACACTGGCAGAAAACACTATGCTCATGGGTTGGAAGTTTTTAGCGATCCAAGTAGCCAAAGCATTGGTAACCTTTTCACTTACTGGTTTAGTTATTCGCCCACGAGTACCACACTCCTGTAGTGTAGACTGGCGAGCAGTACAGATGGTTTCCATAGAGTGTTTTGCATGAAGGTGATATTTTAAAGATGAGGTACTTCTGTGATAACTGAACTTGGATTTGCAAACTGTGCAAATTGCTTTCATTTTCTCAATGGTTCCGTCAGGCAACTTTTTATACTGAAATTTCCTGCCCAAAACTCTTTCACTATTCGTCTCCATCTTTAGCTAGGGATGAGGTTTCGCGGCATCCGTGTCATAGGTCAGCCCCCACACAGGAAGTAAACAAAACGCAGCTGAGTTAATTGCATTAATTTATTTTAACGTGTTAAATATTTTAAATTAATCACAATGATTAACATGTTCATTTTGACAGCCCTAGAAATTACATATATGGAATTATGTGGTAAATTAAAAAAATTGTTTAAAAAACAAAATATGTTTGATATTTTAGATTCTTCAAAGTATCCACCGTTTACCGTGATGATGTTTTACACACTACTGGCATTATCTTAACCAACTTCATGAGGTAGTCACCTGGAATGCTTTTCAATTAACAGTTGTGCCTCGTCAAAAGTTAATTAGTGCAATTTCTTGCCTTTTTAACGTGTTTGAGATCAAACAGTAACTAGTAAATAATAACAAGACAGTAAATAGCCCTATTCCACAACTGTAGTAATCCATATTATGTCAAGAAACCACTCAACTAATGAAAGAGAAACGATATCCATCATTACTTTAAGGTATAAAGTGTCTTTTAATTAATAAAAATAAACCATTGAATTAGGAGGTGTGTCCAAACTTTTGATTGGCACTTTATGTACTATACGTCCTGAGAGAAACAGTTAATGTCAAAAGGAAAAAAAAAAGCCAAAAATTGTGTTATATAAAAGATGCATTTTTATATGTAATTATTACTGTGAGGTTTCTTTTGACCTCCCAGGTGACTCTTTTCATATTTATGTAGTTTTGTCCTCATGCAAAAGACCATAACACTGAGAATTATACAACAGTATATGTGATGAACAGATGTTACGGTGTGTGTTTATTTCTGTAGTGTTTTTTTCTAATATTCTTGTGTAGTAAATAAATGGATTCAGGGCACTACAAGAATAAAGAGTAACACATGAGAATCCGGAACTGCTAACTATGTTTTATACAAAGCAAAGCTCTTTTTCCTGTTCATCTGTTTTACTTGTTGTCTGAATCCGCAGACATCTAAAGCAGGTGCTGCTGAATAAACACAAATTTGGTACAAGCTAAACATTTATATTTGCACATTGACCTCTAAATTAATTGGAATGTGAACAGCCCAAATAATAGTGATTTTTAACAGAGAATCCAGGAACCGATAAATCTGTTTTGAGAAATGCAATCACGGTATCGCATAAAGGCATAACACTCAGGAGAATCTCCCAAGCTAAATACTCTCATCTAGGCTCCTTTCATCAATCCAATTTGACATCATATTGAATTACACAGGTCTCATATCTTGCCTGTGAAAGTGGCCCCCTCAGGAGACCATCCAATCCATTGCCAACATTAGTCATCTAAGAATCGCCTCACTCAGAGTGTATCTCTTACCGGAACTGACAGACCATATTATTCCATATTACTCCATATTCCTGTGACTGCAGATGCTGTCCACCTCAAACGTGGAACTGCGTTTAATCCGAGTAGATGATTTTGAGGGTATAAAATTAAAGGCAGTGTGTAACAATGTAGAGACAGAATGAGAAAGTGGTTAGAGGAATTAAGGGCATGCAATGAAGTTTGTTAAAGGCATTGATTCTCTGTTTGGTTCAAACTAAAAAGCTTATAATCCATGCTGGAATCGCTTTGCATTTCACCGCAAGATCTAAAACCAACCCTTTTTTTGTTTTGGTTTGGTTTTTTTGTTTCCAATTTATATCTTCATTGTTAAAAACATTTGTGATGGTCATTTTTTTATTGAGTAGATTTTTCTTGTGAAGGTAGTTGTTGTGTAATTATGCAATTATACAATTATTATTTTATTAATTTTATTAATTTTATTTCTTCAGGGCTGGTTTGAAGCAGAATAGTGTATTACTGAATGCTAATACTTTTATAAGGTAGTTTATACCTTTCTCTACCCAGTCTGTATCATTGACTCTGGTTTTGGCATCATTGTCTTAAATTTCACATTGAACATATTGCGGAAATCCAGAGTGGCTTTCATTTCAGTATGTTCTGTGTGAGTGATGATGGAATATCAGTGAAGAAGGTAAACTGATTTCCTCATCCACCGGAAATTTGATCAACAATCTGATATGTCGGTCCATAAGACAGGCATCATGTGTACCTGGGTAGAGTAAGAGATCTGATTACGTTATTTTCTGTATTATCCAGTAAACTCATTTCCACAAGTAGTGCTTTGGGAGTAAATGGCACATCTTTATGCCGTAGGCATGTTGAGCAGCTCAACAACATTCTGTTGTATAATTAACAAATGGCTTCTAAGATTGAATAAAGCCTCTTAAACAAAAGGAGGTTAGATCAAATGAAATTGCTGTGTGTCAGAGATAAACCTTTGGCGAATGTTGCACTCTGTTTCATTAAATGCCTACGGTACTTTCCCTCTTTTGTTAAGAGGTGGATGAAGAGAACAGCAGGAAATCCCACAGTTCCTCATTTATTAACTCTTCTTCCAAATTTATGTTTATGTAATAAAATGGGCAAAATCTTCTTAAGTCGGCTGTATCAACCACACGAAGCACCATCACAGTCCCGACTACCAGAATTGCATTATTTCCAATAATGCTAAATATAACTTAGTATATACTGTACATGTAAAGCTGCTTAGTCTCATGTAAAAACTGTCACAATAATGATTGCTAACTTTATACAACACTAAATATGAACACATGAATATACAAAGTGGTGCGTGTGTGTGTGTGTATAAAGTGTGGCGCAAGCATAATTGTTTCCCCCTCATTTGAGCATGACCCTCTGTGCTTCCTTAGTTACGGTAATGTTCATAGTTTCCTCAGAATATGTCTAACGTTATACTGGATAATGCTGCCACTTCCAGTCTTTCCAACAACCATGACGTTTCAGTTACCGTCATCTGACAGTGGAAAAATGCTCACAGTTGAGCTTAAAATATAACAAGTAATTACTTCATTGCAAAGTGAACATTACTCTTCAAGGAACTGTTTTGCCTTGTCTTTGTTTTCTCTAATTTCAATAGATTTTCTCTTTACTTTTAATAGTACCTGAAGATCTCTCTCTAGCAGAAAGAGATGAACTGTCCAACATTCGACGAAGGAAAAAAGAACTACTAGATGACATTGAAGTATGCATGATTTAAATAACAGTTACATGAATTGAGAATGAAGTGTACCCGCAGGTTCCATGAACGCTCATTTTCTTCTTTGTCTTGCAGCGATTAAAGTTTGAGATTGCTGAAGTGATGACAGAGATTGAACATTTAACATGTATGGGAGAGACGTACGTGCACCTAACCAACAGCTATTCACTTAACTGACAGTTTGTGCTGATAACTTATTGTTTCTTTAAGACATTTTATCCACAAAAATAGTCAAGTAATAGTTACTTGATGTTCTGTATTTATGCACTTTGTATAGAAAAACCACTCAGAGGAATAAGCAGATGGCTATTGGAAGAAAGAAATTCAATATGGATCCTAAAAAGGTATTGTATTACAGGAGATGGTACTGATATAGGGTTTTTCATGAGATAAAGATGCTAAAAATTAAATGTAACATTTTTAGGGTATCCAATTTCTTTTGGATAATGACCTTTTACAACACACACCTGAGGACATTGCACAGTTCCTGTACAAAGGAGAGGGCTTGAATAAAACGGTCATCGGAGATTATTTAGGGGAAAGGTAAGTTGCAGTATTTAATCAGCAAAACTGTTTTACCTTTCTATACTTTATTTAAAACTATATTTACCTTTATAAGCATGTTATTTTCTATGTCTAGCTTTGCAACTTTCCTATATTTGCATGTTTGGAAGGCATCTCCCTTACTGATAATCTCTGCCCATCAACCCACTTCCTCTGATAACATATATAGGGATGCGTAATATGGTTCTTGTACCAACCTCACACCAAGTCCTACAGAACATTTCTTTTTAAATATTGCCAGCTCTCAGTTTTCAGCATTGCACTACCTCCAGGAACATCCAGTGGTGTTTGTTCTCCATCCCCAATCCATTTCTCCAACACATTTTCCAGCTGCATTAAAATGATGTAAAACTGGCTATGATCGTAAATACTGTCCTGATCTACTGAAATGTATGACTACATAACCAGTACTCTCGTGTTGGAGACATATGTATGTGTGTGACATCATTAGATCATTAGACAGCAGAGTGAGGAAAAAAATGTGACACAATTATCTCCTATGATATTGGTTACCCTTCACCTTTTCTAAAGGTTGAGGCTGCAGCTCAGTAGCGTTTAACATCACATTGCAGATGAAAATTGCAAGATTCTGTTAAGGATGCCAGATCTTGCCTCACAAGTGTGGCTATTCTAATGTAATTGATATAGAAACAAATAATATTTTGCTGATATTTGGTTAGATTTAGCTGCAGTTTGGGGTGATTTGTAGTCAAACCATTGCATTGGATTGAACAGTTAATTTGGCAAACTAATGTAAATAGCTGTCTCCTCTACAAGTGCAGAGGAGACCCTAATTAGTCTGATATCCTGATTTAAAAAAATCTTAATGCTAATTGTATTTGCAAAGATTGCTTATCTGTTATCACTGAGGTTGAAGGTGCAATTTGGATGCAAAGCGAGTCAGAGGTGTGTAATCAAGCTGCTGTAGAACGGTCAATTAGGTTTTATTTCTCATCTACTTGCTTTATTGCATCTCTTTAGGTTCTGTATGGTTAGTTCTTTCATAGAAAGGATTATTGAAAATATCAAAAAGTAAGATTACATCCATCTGGCGACTTGTCCAGGGTGTACCCCGCCTCTCGCCCATAGTCAGCTGGGATAGGCTCCAGCTTGCCCGCGACCCTGTAGAACAGGATAAACGGCTACAGATAATGGATTCAATGTTTACCTAACACATTAATTTGAATTAACATTTTTCACAGCTTTTCTTACGTGATAGGTTAAAAACATATGGCCCAGCACATTTCATTTCATTATATTTTGTTTTGACACGTCAAAATCTCGTAGTATTTAATCCGTCACATTTACACTCATTAAAGCCTGGATGTCACTGTTGGTCCAATCGTCCGTTTTTTTTCCTCCCTTTTTTAATGCTAATGTTAAGAGCCGTTGTTTACACGGCTTAACGTTTGAACTGGATTTTTTAAAATGGCGGGTGCCAGTGCAGCATTGGCTCCTGTTCAATCAATCAGTGTACACTTGCATCTGGACCATGCGCTCACATCACGGTTCCTTTTGTGCTGGAGACTACCCTGAAGTAAGAGCTTAAAAAGTCTCTCAAAGTGCCATTCGAAGACCTTGTTTTCAGTTCCTGTAGTGCAGAGACACAGAAAATGGGAAACAGTCCTCTAACAGCACTAAGAACTATGAAACTTTGAAAAAATTCTTCCAGTCTGAAAGCGCTTTTTGGGATAATTTGCACTTTTTGTTTTTAAGACCTTTCCCTTGTATTCCTAACGTAGGCTAAGATCAAAGGTATTACCTTTTCTATCAGTCTGTGTCCTTGAATGACCATAGAGTTTGTACCTCCAGTACGTACTGAAAGTATTTATCTCGACAATTATGTAAGTAAATTATATGGTTAGCGCTCGCTTTCATTTTGCTCATCGCTGAGATACAGAAGCAAATTGGTTCTGTCCTGACTGAGATTTTCATATAAGTTGGAGTGCCTCAGGTCTCAAACACTTGGCACTTGCATGCAAAACACTGTGCCACTGATTGCGTTTTGGCAAAACTAGAATTGCTCAGATTTTTATTTGGCAGCTTGCAAATGAAAGTTGAGTTCGGGATTATAGCTGAATAGTTGAGAAGTTTAGAAGCTTTGGCTTCTCACTAAGTATTTTTAACCGAACCAAAAAGCCAAGAAATGTTGCCTAGTGGCGCGTGTAGAGCTGAGATCTTAGCCATAAAACTCTTGCAGTGGTTGGTCAAAGAAAAATATGGCAGTGAAAATAAAACCAAATCACCAGAGCATGGAGAATACGATGCCAGTGCAGATTAGATAAGGGATAAGATAAACGATTAGATAAGGGCTTTCCCCAGAAAAAAATGTCAGAGCGGTGCTACTGATGTGGAGCCCAACCCGTAAGGGCTGCTCGGGGGGTCCGGGGTCATCCTACCCTGGAAAAATGTGAAATTAGAGACTTCAAATGGTGCATTCCGGTTGCATCTAGGGCTGATTTAGACACAATAGCCCCCAAGCATAACTATGTCATCACTTGTTTACCGCAATGCATTGTGGGGGATAGCCGGGGTCGGTAGTTGAGTGATATGTCAGATTAACTTTATGTTAGAGGAGTGATTTTGCCGTGCTCTGTCGTGGAACACAATGAAATTGGTGATTTAAAGAGGTGGATAACATGATGAGGGTTTATCACAGGAAAATTGGAATCCAAATCAAGCTTAGTGAGAGTCTAGACCGAGTCGACCACACTGTACAACAACAACAACATCAGATCTCAGAATGTCTTATTTCTGAGGACGTACATTGGATCACAAAGCAATCTTAGACTTAAGTCTAAATTTGTTTCTTTTAATCTTCAGTTATTCCTTACCAGTTTCTAAGAAGCTTTGTTCTAATGAAATCTTCGCTTTGTACTTAATCTTGATCCAGCGCAATGAAAGTTACAGATGCAGGAAGGGAAACTATTCTGAAAAATCAACTGTTGACTTAAATCTAAGATTGTGTTGTGATCCCGGGCCCAGATGAACAGCATCAAAACATTTATAAATGAGTGATTAGTGAAATAAAACTTGATATCAGGAAACATTACAAAAACAAACAAACAAAAAAAAAAACTTTGGAAACCTGCTGATCTGCCGAGTCATTTTCAGTATAAATGCATTTTCTTCAATAAATGCCGCTAGTGAGGTGCACTGAACATTATACATACCCGAAAGAGAACCCTTTGTAGTTTGGGAGTTTTATTGGTCCGACAGGCTTGTTCGGCTGCCGAGTTCTTTGGTACGTTGAGAGGCAAAGGCCGAAGAATGCTTCTTTGTTTTACAGGCTTTGGAATATCGCTAGTTTCAGACGATGAAGAGTGTCGATTGTTATAACCATCTATAACCGAAGGCCATTCCGCAGATCATGGAAATACTGCTGGGTCACAGTTTAAGTACGTCTTTTTCCCACCAGAGAAATGTAAACTACAAACACTTGTCCATTTCGATTCAGTTCGAAGGTTTTCGTTGCGGATTAAACTTATCCATTTCTTTCTTCTCGACTGGCAGCTGATAAAAGCTCAAATGAGGTGTTCTTTTTGTTGTGGAGACACAGTAAGGCGCACAGCAATTCACTGTAGGCCACATGGTTAAAACCGGTTAGACAGAACATTGTAGTGTTTAACAGGGGCGAAAGTAAACAGTACGGCGGAGCTGACCCTGGGTATCGCCCATAATGCATTGCGGTAAACAAGCGATGATGTAGTTATGGGTTAGAGTCATTTAAAGTGAACATACCCACTAAATTCTGGCTTTTATGTTTAAACACAAAGAATGGACCAATTTCATTGTGGTATTACTTTTAAGCCTACTGTGTGCGTAATTGTGATGTACAAGAAGTATTTATCTGTAATTCTTACCCTGATGCTCAAAATTCGAAATCTCTTTATTTTTGGCTTTTTGGTCTGTTAATTTCTGATTTTGAGGTTTTTTCTCATGAACGGAAAATTAAACCAATGGAAAATGATTGCTGGTTTGTGACCAGGGCAATGGATCGAAATGGAAATTTTATAAAACACTGGATTTTCAAATGTTCGTAACTTTGTTTGCTT
>JAOANJ010000006.1:25102557-25114580 GCA_026413345.1 Ariopsis seemanni | reverse complement strand
AATGAAACCCGCTAGAAGGGAATAGAATACATGTTTTTATTCCATCGAAAAAGTGTCCTGTATGTATAATAATTTCCAATATTTCACTCGGATGACATCACTCCCAGTGTTTTTGCACTTGACGCGTGTTGTCAAAATGGTGAACCGGTTCAAAATTGTAATTCTTTTGATTAACTTGCGCATTTATTTTGTAGATGTGTCCATATAATATGAAGAACATTACACGGTGGTGCGAAGATATGAAGTTTATTTTCTTGTGTTGAAAATATATCACTCACTCTCTTCACTCATTCGTGATATATACATTCACCACTTGAAGATAAACTTCATATCTTTGCGTGACGGTGTAATATCCTCTATGTAGTTCACTTTATATCTATACTACACTACGTTTTAGTGCCTTGCCCGGCACACTAAAGATTTATATAATTTACATACATATATATTTCCATACACCTAGATTTATACGTATAATCATCTCCCCAACTCTGGTCCCATTGACCTGCCTTATAATCCATATCAGCAGCCTTTTCTTCAGAGACCCATTTAGCCATAGCATATGCACAGGGTTTGCTCTGTCGTATAAAGCTTGAGATAATTATCTACAGCACATAGCCACTGGGCTCCTGAATATTTCAAGTAAGTGTGTGGTAACTGGACAACACATTTGTGTTCAAGGGAAAGAGGGACAGGGAAAGAAAGAGAGACAGATGCTTTAATGATTTTAGTTGGTGCATTTCACGGTCATCCAGATTAGGCCTGCTGACATAACAGGCCATTATTATTGTCCTCTCATTTGAGTAGCTCATGGCTCATGGAAAAAGTGACTTATCTGCCTCATCCACCTTTTATGATGGTGCATGAGGCAGAATTTAATGTCTTGGTTTCTGGCTGATCTCTTGTCCACTGGGAGCAAGAGAGGCGCAATGATGTCAGAGGCAGTATGACATCAATGAGTGGCCCATGAAGCATCTGTTATCATCAGTGGCCATAACAGTCCAGCAGATGTAAGGGTTTGATAATATATACGTTATTGTTGCATTCACATTGTATTTTTTTAAGTGTTGCTCATTATGATATGTTTTAATTCAAAATTCAATTGTGATAACATTTTGTTTTAACAGTAAAGCATGAAGCATGGTTAAAAAAAAAAAAAACATTGCCATTTTGAAATCAGTGAGTTTGTTGTACTCTTTTTATTTGCTTGCCTCTCTTGGGTGAAAAGTACAGGTGTAAGGCACACTTGTAGGAAGGACCGGTATTTGGTTAGCTATTTTTAGACTTGCCCTTGAAGCCAGCCAGCTGTGTGCTTTTGCTTGTGACAGAGACGTCTAAAGTTTAATTATGTATTTTTCCCCTAATTGAGTTATCAGATATTTCCTTAATGCTTTATCCTTGTTCTTAAGACAGAAACAGGTTTTTTTTTTTTAAAACACATCATTTATTTTGCTTGTAACAGACACTGGAAAGTAACACATGACGATTTGCCAATGAGTAACTTGTTTACCGGAGATCATGAGGAGTACTTCAGACTAACTCCTGCAAACACAGCAGGAGTATCAGAAACTCTCTCGTGTTCACACCCTTCAGAACTACATAAAATGCAATTATATAACTCCATTAGAGGGACGGAAGAGGCTTGTGGAAGATTTGTGTTGCATGTACTGTACGTCGAAGTCTACTGAATGCATTCATTGCTGATGATTCTATTACTCTTGACCTGCTGCCAGAGCACTGTATCAGTACCAGTGCCACCATGAATAAACCGTGTACTTGCATAAGACGTGTTTCCATAGTCTCAACAGCCAGACTACGCTAGATTAAAAAGAGCAGGCTAAGACCAGGAAGCCTTGGCACCAGTTTGAACGTTCAAACTGTGCACACCAAGGACATCTTTGTGCGTGCGTGTGTGTGTGTGTGTTTTATGAAGGGGGGAGGGGGGTGAACTGGACTGATAGACCCTGAGATCTCAGCAGGTGTGTGCACTACACGTTTACCCCAGAAACATCCTTGAAATGGTCCCTTTGGCACACCTCGTGTTACGTTCTATTAAAATTACGACCTCTTTAATACGCAAAACTCCTCTACTACACAACTGATGGTCTCTATTAAGCAAAACGAGACACATTTCTGATGATAATCATTCTTTTTGTCGCTTTGCTCTCACAAGTCTGATTGTGTATCGAATGACTGGTTAGTGCGTAGATATATAGTATCTGTGCAAGTATATTGTGTAGACTTCACCTTTACTTTCAAGATAATATCAAACAAATGTGTCCAGAGTGTGTTTGAGTAGCAGTTAGAGTTATGGTTAGTAAGCGTATGAACAGGGTGGCTCCCAGACATGTCGTTTTACAGGTTATACAAAAGTATATTGACTGTGTGTAAAAGTTTAATTCTGTGGGAAATTGAAATGAAAAAGTACTGGGCAAACTTGCTAAAACTGTGTTCATGTGGGAGATAAATTTAGTAAATGCTGCTAGTGTGAGTTTGCTTAAGGCAGCCACCACGGCATGAGCTGTGTAAATAAAAAGAAAGATGGTTAGAGCTATATTTTTTCATTCCTTATAGCTCTGAGAGAGAGAAGTAAAAAAGGGAGAGAGAGAGAGAGAGGTAAAGAAAGAAAGAAAGGTAGAGTGAGAAGTAAAAAAGAGAGAGAGAGAGGGGTAGAGAGAGAAAGAAAGAAAGAAGGAAAAAAGAAAAAAGGTAGAGAAAAAGAAAAAGACAGAGAAAGAGAAAGAAAGAAAAAGAGAAAAAGAGAGAGAAAGAAAAAGAGAAAAAGGTAGAGAAAAAGAAAGAAGGAAAGAAAGAGAGAGAAAAAGGTAGAGAAAGAGAGAGAAAGAAAGGAGAGAAAGAAAAAGGTAGAGAAAGAGAAAGAAAGAGACAAAAAAAGAGAGAAGGAAAGAAAGAGAGAAAAAGGTAAAGAGAGAGAAAGAAAGGAGAGAAAAAAAGGTAGAGAAAAAGAGAGAGACAAAAAAAAGAGAGGAAAGAAAGAGAAAAAGGTAGAGAAAGAGAGAGAAAGAAAGGAGAGAAAGAAAAAGGTAGAGAAAAAGAGAGAAAGAAAGAGACAAAAAAAGAGAGAGAAAGAAAGAGACAAAGAAAGAGAGAGAGAGAAGGAAAGAAAGAGAGAAATAAGGAAAGAAAGAGAGATCTTCATTTTGCCAAGTCCTGCAAAACATTCAAATTTATAACCGTTTCCTCGCGCGCCCATACGGGACACCTCCCAAATCTCACAGAAGTCAAACTAGTGTCCCTACAGTGAGACCTGTGTAACCTTGAGTGAGAACACCATTCTAATCACACTATGTAGCCCGCTAGTGTGCGGTTTTGGATGCTTCCCGAATCCCTGCTCTCATTGGTTAAAAGCAGTGCTACGTGGACATAAGGCTGAAACAGGTATCAGCGCCTGTGACCGTTATCGCTTCTCTTTTTTTAATGGGTTTTTTTTTTTTTTTAGGAAAACAGTCGGCGTGGCTTAAAGCTCTGCTCTCAGAGAAACATTTATCCTAATGAGGCTCTTCTTAATGAGTACTCTTCATTAACTTCGTCTCACTGGCTCTCCTGCAGCAGCTCTAACTCTAACTGCAATTCAGCTTCACGGTAAGACATCACTTTTCCCTCATTATATTATTACTATTAACAATAATAAAACTCTTATTGACAATACAGAGCAGTGATGTAGTGTGTAGATCAACCTGTAACGCTAAAAACAACCTCCACACATTTTATATACAGGAGAGAGAGAGAGAGAGAGAGTGTGTTCCTGAGATGCTCACAGGTTGATGTTAGTGAGGAGAGCTGGAATTCTCCTGGCCTTTAGCACCCTGAAGGCTTCATTATTAAAAGCACACTACATGTAAAAAGTGTCCACGGTGTTGGAAAGTCAGACAGAAAGGCTGATGTGGGTCTTGAATGACAATTTTTTTCCCCCAGGAGGGATAAACTGAAACCTAATGGTTAGTTGCCTCAGGCTGTGTGTTGTTGAACTAAGGCAATTCCCTTGAAATGTCAACATTAGCAGAGAACAGTAAAACCCTGAGCTTTTACAAATTGCACCTGAAGTACTTTCTTCATTCAAGGTTTACGCAGTCAGAAACAAAAGGACCAAACTCTAGGTTGAAAATGGTACAGCTTTTGTACCATTAATTCTGTTTCATTACAAGGACATGTGTCTAGCTTTTAAGTATATAATTATGTTATAATATATTCATGTTACCAGCCGAAACATGTATTCAAAAGGTATGAAAAACACTAAATCACACCAGTCACAAAGAAAAGCGATCGGCATACTTGTATCTACTAAACCCAGCAGTGAAAAAGCCAATATTTTACTACGATAAGATTTCTTAACCCACTCTACATTTCGGTTATTTGACCCAACAGTAAACCATAAAGAAGTATTGTTTTTTTCCCCTGTCTATTACATCCATACTGCCAGATGTTCATCAATTTAAAATGTAATGTTTTCTGCACCATAAAGCTTTGTGGATATCATACATACATAATATATAGAATTGAATTTTTTTTTTTTTAAATACAGTATATTCATCAGAATTTGCCCTGAAAAGTCTATACTGCTGGAATTACCTGTAAATATATATTCTCTTTCACTCAGACACGGTTGATCACAGAGTCGTGTTTCTTTTAGCTCAGGGCCTGCACGGTGGTGTGGGTGATTTAAGCATGAAGTCTAAAAGAAAGGGCTCAAAGAGGAGTCAGAACTCATGGGCGGAGCAGGAACATGCTGACCTGCAGCTGGACGTCGAGCCTGGCTCCAGCGAACAGGAGGGATCCGAGGCCTCTCTGCCACTGGGGGTGTCATGGCGGGCATCGGGCATCGAGGGCCGTGCCAGAACAAGGATGGGCACACGCCGTCGCCGATGCCAACACAGCAACGCCAAGGAGCGTAACGTGCGCAGGCTGGAGAGCAACGAGCGAGAGCGGCAGAGGATGCACAAACTGAACAACGCTTTTCAGGCCCTGCGGGAGGCCATTCCGCATGTCCGAATGGATAAAAAGCTCTCCAAGATCGAGACTCTGACGCTGGCCAAGAACTACATCAAAGCCTTGACAACAATCATCTTGGGCATGTCCGGTGCCTGCCTGCCCCACGTGGACACTCCACAGCACCTGGAGGACGAGGGCCACAACGATCTGTCCAAGTACCTAGACCACATCCGCAGCTTTAACCACAGCAGCTAACACCACCGCTGGCCACTAGAACACCCAGACCACTGGAAAAAGTGTTAGTGAGATTGTGCAGTTCACTGTGAAAGAGACACAGTGCTGCCACTGAGGGACTCGGAGTCTGAAGAGTTGGACTCAGAGGGGTTTACAGAGGAAGCAAAAGTCCAATTTTGGTTTGAATGATTATTTTGACTTAAATAGTCTTCAATGCTGAACTGTATCCATTCCCATTGTGCCATAATGAGTCAGATATTTACTTAATATTGTGTGTGTGTGTGTGCTCAGACACGCATATAGACACCAAGAGAGAACTATAGTACTTGCCTACAGTGATTAATTACACTAATAGAGAAGAAAAAACTTTAAAGAACAGTTGAAGTCACATTTATTGAAAGGGCACGTCGTTCATGCATTAACACTCCCCAGTGTTTTAATGTACCCAAACACCATAAGCTTCTTACAGTTCATCATTCCATAAATTACAGGCGTTAAAACTCTGCAAAGCCCATCACGCATTTCATGATGGAATGCAGACAGAAATACGGTGCAAACTGTACAAACCTTTTCTTTTTATTGACATTTTACCAACAACATTCAAGTTGTTTTTATTTTTGTGTCTCTGTATATTTAATAATTTTATTTATACTTATCCACCTGTAATGCCCTAAAAGCATGATTTAAGAGCGAACCACATTCCACCTGCCAGCTTAAAAGTCTCATTAAAATGACACAATCATACAGAAAAATAAATGATGATCCAGGAGCTCATTTGTGCTACCTTCAGAATAATACAGATGGTGTTATGTTATACATGACCATGAAACATGCTCTACTCTAAGAGTTTTTGGATTCCTGAGACAATTCCCCCCTCATTGTCTAAATGCGAAGTATTGCACAAGTACTGATGCCACCACTACACTGAGCTTATGGAGAATGGCCAATTTAACGTATGAGGATTTCTTTTCTGTAGCAGCCAGCTGACACTTTCTTCTTCAAGCTTCTCAAGAACAGGATGTTATGCCAGTTTTAAATGTCGAGTATCAGCAGTCAGTGAACTTGGATGATATAACTGATCTCCATCATGTTTTTGTTTTCATGCTGGTAAAATGGCCTTGTCTGTAAATGGGTGTGCTTGGATTGTGATGTCTTCAACTGTCAAGTACATTGTCGGAGTCTACACCAAGCCCTGAACACACTGTATTATTTGCTACTAAAATAAATAAATATAAAACAAAACCAAGCCCAAACACATGTAAACACAGACAAATAAATAATACAATTCATACCTACTATACAAAATAACTACGTAAAAAGTATGTTTAAACATTTTTAGAAATATTCTAACCAGCGTGAAGGCATGGGAGCTCTTCATTTTGGTATGATGAAAGGATCCAATTAGATGCGTCAGTTCTGAGGGATAAAGATTAGAACGTCAATCACGTTAACAGTTATATGGCGAGAAGGGAAAGCGTGGGCTGCTACACCAGGGCTACAGAATACAGAGAGGGAAGGAGGTGGTTAGGTGGAAGGGAAAGGGTTATATTACTAACATCTCACAGTGTTGCCGTTCATTTCTGGCAGCTGCATCCTATGTGGCGTCACGCGAACGTTCCTGCTGTCGGTCAACGATGGCATGCGGATACGCGGCGCCTCCAAGGCATTGCCTCTCACGCTGATGTGATCCCAACCACCCTGTGTTTCGAGATAGGAAGTTTGCATCAGTCAGGCTCAGCGTAGACATGGCTAAACAATTTTCAAACGAAGCACTGTACTACAGGTTACCGCTGAAAACAGACCCACCCCGATGCCGTAGTCCCACGACTGTCCTTTAGGCTCCAGGGGCTGCACACCGAGCCTGCGGCAAACAGTCCCACAGCTCAAACTGTGGCTGCCCTGAACCTTATCAGCAATGATCCACACCTGAACACAGCAACACCGGACTATAAGAGTGCTAAAACATGACTTAAAATGGTCAACTCCTCCAGGACAGATGTTTCTAATGATCAGTATTGTACAGATGTATATAAATTTTGTGAATCTGTAAATGTGGATTAGTTTTCTACACCACAGCTCTGATAGATATTCAGATTCAAAAGATTCATAAATGAAGTGTCTCCAGCTAGCAGTGCTTTGGAACAGTCAGTACATTTTGTGCCACAGGGCAGAGGAGTTTATGATTTCTGGTTCCTCCCCAACACAAGCTGTGGTTTTTGTCTTATTAATTTCAAGAGAGAGAGGGGAAGAAAGAAAGGACAGACTTGTGAGGGGAACAAGTGTTTATAACTCCTAAAACATACATGATAACAGGAATGTGTCTCATGGACATTCCATAACATTAAATGCACCTAGAAATTATTTAAAAGTAGTTCATTAATACATTAAAAATTGCAACTGTTGGCAAATTGCTGTGGTACAAGGGCAATAAAGCATGTCAGGATGTGCAGTTATAACAAAATAATCTGCTTTGGTGGTAACAGGTGTATCTCTCTCTCACCCCCCCCCCACGTTACCCAAAAATACAAGATGCCTTTTTGCATCTGGAAAACACTTTTCTTTTTAAAAACACACTTCATTCAGGGAACATCGGTCACGTATAATATAATAAAAGTAAACTTTTTAGAAGCCAAACCTGCAGGGTAAGTTAACCAGTTAGCCATTATTAGTATTGAACACAATCTTGGTTGTTATTCAGTATATCTCCAGAGGTTTGAGGACATCTGACCTTCACACACCCATATGTGGGTTTTTCCGCCAAACTGGCAGCCACAAAGTAGCACACAATTGCCTAGAATGCCTTTGTATGCTGTAGCATTACAAGTTCCATTCACTGGAACTAAGAAGCTCCATGAAGACAGTTTGCCAAGGTTGGAGTGGGAGAACTGGAGTGTCCTGCACACAGCCCTGACTTCAACCCCAGTGAACACCTTTGGGATGAACTTGAATCCCAACTGGCTGCATCATCTAACAGTCATGCTCTTGTAGCTGAAGGAGCACAAATTCCCACAGCCACGCTACAAAAATCTAGTGGAAAGCCTTTGTAGAAGAGGAATGGAGGTTATTATAACAGCAAAGGGGGACTAAATCTGGAATGTGATGGTCAGGTGTCCACAAACCTGTCACAGTTTGACATACAGTGTCTGGCTCAGAAACGTAAATGCCACTGATGGCAAACTGTGACAAAGCCAAGCTTGTATATTAGCAATTAACTGGTTAGCTATGTGTTACTGTTATCTATGCTATAGCACAGCTCGACAATAGCATCTGAGAACACCGGTGACTCTACTGTTCCAACAGGTCAATAATTTCCCCAATTTTGTTAACTCCAGTTTGGACTCGGAGTCAGAATGATGATCACATATTCAGGGTCAGTGTGGCTCCTTGGCATTTTGCAGGGTAATAACACTGGGTTAGGATTAAAGGAACAACATCTTGTGCATTTTTAGAAATCTTTGCAATCTAAGCCTTATAAAAAACACACACTATTCAACATTGATTTCAGTCATTCGGGACGACATGATCAGTGGCACAAACCAGCCAGAATGTAACTACATACCTGATCCAACGGCCCCACAGATACCTTGCGCACGTTATTTGAGATGTGCTCCCACGATGAACCCTGAGGGTAACTGGGGGTCACACCATGTCGATACCATAAGTTTCCTGCAGATACAGTCACGTCTCAATATTACACATTTATAAGGCATTACACAGCATTAACAGCAACAGCACGCTACATGATGTAGCATACAATATCATGTAATGCACACACAGGATACATTCTAAGCCACAGCTAATGGTGGGATTACCATTTTCATCCACTGCACAGACTGATGTCCTGCCTACCGACACCTGTTTAAGCTTCTGTGTAGATGGAGAGGGTATATGATACCAGCAGTCTCCTGTAGGCAGCACGAGAGACAGATACAGTGAGTGAGAGGGACTGAAGTTGACGCACAACCTTCTGCTTTCAGCCTATGACTTGCCTTAAGTTTTTTTTTCCCCCTTCCCTAGTTTACAGAGCCTGGGGCATCAGACAAGAGCGAGCCTTCTCTGAATGGATGTTTTACATTAGACTTGCCAGAAAGCTGAGAAGCACATCAATTATTAGATAATATTTATTAAAAAAAAAAAAAAAAAATGTTAGAAACGTTACAAAACACCACACCTTTAACAAAGACAGAAGTATTCCCCCCCCCTGATTTTTATTGAACACTGAAACCAGAACCAAATCATGTTTACTTTTGCCAGTCAAAACTACAAGTCTTTCACAGTCATTTTAGGATTTTTTTTTTTCCCCCTAAAGACCCTTGTAGAAACTGCAAAACGTTTCCACATGGCTGAAGGTTTCACTTTTGAGCCGCCTCCTGAATTAGTTGAATGCATCTGCACTGACTGGCGCAGACGTGCAAAGGAAACAAATTGCATATTTAAAAATCACTTTCAAACTTTAATTACCATTAAAATATTTGTAAAGAGTTAGATTTGATATTTCAATGTAGATTACAGGCCTATTTCATTTCCTTTGTCTCCTTCACACACACACCTGAAGATTTACATTTACACAATTAGTCATTCCAGATTAATGAAAATTCCATTAACTTTTTTTTATTTTAATGAAAAACGATGCATTTTTGAATGATATTTCATACTTTGATGTTAAAACACAGAGCTCCTTTACAAAATGGGTGAAGTCTGGTAGATCTACAGTACAGGCGTATACGGTAAATAAGAGAAGTAATAACTAATGAGAATGATGAACGGGTCACCTGCAGGGTTTTGGGATGACACAGCTCCCCTGTAGAATGCTGAGCCATCTCTGGCAATAGCCCACACCTGATACACTCCTCCAATGGAGATGGACTTGAAAGGCTGGTCCGTTCCAACATGGAGCCATGATGTTCCCTAGAAGCCAAGCCAAGCCAAGTCAAGTCTATTTCTATAGCGCTTTTAACAATAGACATTGTCGCAAAGCAGCTTTACAGAATTTGAATGACTTTAAACATGAGCTAATTTTATCCCTAATCTATCCCCAATGAGCAAGCCTGTGGCGACGGTGGCAAGGAAAAACTCCCTCAGACGACATGAGGAAGAAACCTCAAGAGGAACCAGACCCAAAAGGGAACCCATCCTCATTTGGGCAACTACAGACAACATCATTATAACATGAACAGTTTTAACATGAAGTCAGTTTCGTTGAGGTTATAACTTCAATTAAAAAACCTCAATTTAGATGACAAAACGTGCGTTCATTCAGTCTGTACAACTTTTACCATGATGCTTATGAAAAGGAATATACACTGGAGTTCTGGATTGGACGTGCGCTTAAGCCTTAATAAATGATATCTTACAGCAGGTGCGAGTGAGGACACCCCTAAACGGCAAAGCACGTCTCCCTTGTTGCTGATGGCCCACAAAGGCACCTGCTCCACTGTGGTCTTTGGGCCACATGGAAAAATAGTAACATCACTCAGATGGATGGGTGGGACTTCCTGCCATGGCCCGGTTGTAGTGAGTTTACATTTTCTGTACAGAGAAAAGCAGAACACCATAAACACAGCAACTGCAAAGTGACATGGAGTGCTCAACTGTTTGTCTTGTCATTGCAAGTTCAAATGACAGCAATGCACTAGCCACCCATGGATCAAAGTCAACTGGCCATAATCTCTAGATGGGATGGATGGTCGGTCTCTCCCAGTGCCCCTTCTGTTGGGAAATGCATAGTTCACACTCCCCTCCAAGCATGTTTAACTACATTATGACAACCCATGTGTAGCAATATGAAAATATGCAGTGGGGGGACATCAGTATTAATCCTCACCACCCCAAACTGGTAACTCTTGTGCAACTGTGGGTGAGAACTGGCAGTGACAAAACTAAGGGATACTTGGTCAAAACAAAAAAATAAAACGCAGTGATAGAACAGAACAGTCAGGGTTCTAACGTGTGCATTTTACCCAGCGGACACCTAAAATTAAATACTGCATCTAATGGAGCGTTTCCACCACATTCACTGGATATGAGCAATTGGGCGCTCTGATTGATTACTACTAGGCTATCAGCTCATACACCGCGAGTAGAGAAAAATAAAATGGCAGAGCATTTTGCTGAACCAACCGAGGACGAAATAAAAACTCATCTCGAACCCCCCCCAAAAAAAGGCAACAAAATATGGACTAAGTAGTATTTGATGGTAAGAGCTTTTTTTTCCCCCCAAGGATAATAATAGCATTTTTCACAAATTGCTACTGTCATTTCGCCGGTTTGTTTACATTCTAAGTGGAAATGATTTTGTCTGACATTTTGTATCAACTTTTTATTTCTCGAATTTGTAAAAAAAAAACAAATAAAAATGTATTTTTTATTACATGATACCACAGTTTGCTCAGGTTCTGTTCTACGACTCTGAGCCTGTCAGATTTCATTGCCTGATTGGAACTGAGATGTAGCTGGTCTGCTTTTCTTTGTTTCTCAAAATCCAGTGAATGTGGATCGAATAAAATAGTTATTCCACTCAATCTTGTCGTACACGGCTTATAGTCAACTCAGCTCATGTACGACTTGATTTCGTGGAATAACTGTTAAATATTTTTAAGGCAAATAAAACCACATAAGAAGAAGAAGAGAAGAAACCTTTATTTGTCACATGCACACTTCAAGCACAGCAAAGTTCATCCTCTGCAGTTAACCCATCTGAAGCAGTGAACACACACAGAGCAGTGGGCAGCCATACCAGAGTGCCTAGGGGGCAGTCAGGGGTTTGGTACCTTGCTCAAGGGCACTTCAGCCCAAGGCCACCCCACGCTAACCTAACTGCATGTCTTTGGACTGTGGGGGAA
>JAOANJ010000006.1:25062122-25073099 GCA_026413345.1 Ariopsis seemanni | reverse complement strand
GGCCACGGGGCTCGAACCCGGACCTTCTTGCTGTGAGGCGACAGCGCTAACCACTACACCACCGTGCCGCCCAGATAGTCAGATATTTGAAAGAAAAATACTTAACATTTGGCAACAGTTGAAAATTTGTCAGGAACTGGAAGCATGAGCATAATGTCCAGTGCACAGAAAACCTACAGTTTCAGAATTGCACAGTTTAGTTTATCCTTAGGGCTGTCAAGTTTCACAATCAGCTATTAGATCCCATTTCCATAAGAACAAGTTTAGTTGAGGTACTTACCCATTGCAACTCTTAAACTCCATCCAATATCATTGGATTATTTTTTGTTCAGATGAAACCACAATTGACCTTTTAGATCATGCCCACTATCAGGCTATTTAGTAAAAATGGGATCAAATGCAAGGAAAATGTGGATGGAATCACAAATTTTGTTGAATGCTCTCAGAGAAAAGACCTAACTGTCCTCTTCCCTATACATGAGCTCACAGATGCTATCAACTGGTTTGTGTTACTCTATTGACAGGGGAGAAAATAATACCAACTATCCCACCCAGAGGGCATGGCTAATTATGCTTTCTTGGACTCTCAGCCATAGATAGCTGTGGCCTTGTCAGTATACAAACTCACAATCTTGTTACAATAAGGTGATATTTTTTGTTGTGCCACAAAGTTGTGAATTCTGATATTTTTGCCCCAAACCTGGCTGCCTCTGGCATGAGATTAAGATGTGGCTGTGGATGATTCAATGAGATAATAACCCCAAATATATACACAAATCAGTGCAGAAATGGTTGTATAAAAACAAAAACAATGTTTTGCAATTATCTTCTCAGTCTCTGGATTTGAGTTATTTTGCAAGCTTATGGTCTGAATTGAAGAGGATGTCCACCTAAACGTATACAGAATCCTAAAATCTTGTGCAGAGAGAAGTAGACCAAGATCCCTTTACACCCTCTCCAGAAGCCTCCAAAACTATTAGACAATAAATTAAGAAATTTTCTCCAGTTATTCAGTCATACAATTGTCCATTAAATTGTTGGAGAATCAAGTGATTTGAAGAACTGCCACTCTAGAATCTGTTGAAACACAAGCCTGGACTTTACTCCATTTCATACAAACATACCAGAACCCCTTACTGTAAATCTCAAAGTTTCCTGATGTTTATTTCCCACACATTTCCCACTGTATATTAGTCCTGGGTATGACTTTAAACTGCAACCGGTGATGAGTCTCAGGTTCGGAAGGACTTGAGTATTGGGGAAAGTGGAGTTACCCCTTAATCACCACTGCTCCCAGGTCTGCTCTAACCCAGAGTGGTAGCACCTGCCTGAGTTCCAGCTATGGGTTAAATCGTACATCACCAATAAGGCACTGGCAGCAGGGTACTTTTCAGTGCAATGTGGCAGATGAACCAACAGGGTCAATGGCACACCACCAGATGGCATGCGGAAGAGCCACTCAAATAGCCAATGGATGGTATCACTTGGCAAGTCAGTTGTCACTGCGGGGCAACTTCCATACACTGGTTCGAGGCCAGTGCTTAGTTTGGAACCAGGTTTTCTATTTCCACTGACAAAGAACTGGCTCTGGGGCCAGAAAAACCGGTTCCAGGCTAGCACCAACTCTATGCTGGGCCAGAGGAAAGAACCACTTACGTCACCGGGGGGCGGAGTTGTTAGGACCAACAACAATCGCAAGACCGTGAAAGGTCGCTATTTTTAAGCGACGAGAAGCAGCAGCTGTACAAATGCGAAGTCATCCATTATTGTTGTTGTTGCTGCTGCTGCTGCTGCTTCTTCTCTGTGTTGTTTTTGCTTCGATATTCACACCAAGGTTTATGCAAACGTAGTGATGTAACTGACGTATACAGTGACGTAACTGACGTAATCAGCGACGTAACTGACGTATACAGCGACGTAATGACGTGGCTCCCCTTAGCACCACGAGCTATGGAAAAGCAAACTGGTTCTCAGCTGGCTCGCAAGTTGAACGAGTTGTGAACCAGCACCAGTACTGGCCCCAAACCAGCCCTGGAACTGATTTGGTGGAAAAGGGGTAAGAGAGAGAACATGCAAACGCCATGCTGAAAGGCCCCAGTCAGCCTCAATATTCAAACCCAGAACCTTCTTGCTCCGATGAGACAATGCTAACCACTGCACCACCATATAACCCATCCTCATAGTAATGCTGTAAAATCTAGTGGAAAGCCTTCCCAGATGAGTGGAGGTTATAACAACAGCAAATGGGGGACTAAATATGGAATGGGATATGGGTGTGGAGATCAGGTGTCCAGAAACTTTTGGCCATAGTGTGCATGTGATGTACACCATAATTTGAAACCCCCATCCATCCATCCATCAAAACTCAACACCCAGGGTTGCTTTTCAACAGATAAGCCAAAAGCATTAAAGCAAAGTGTAGTGCACAAGACAGGGTATGAGGAGGG
This sequence comes from Ariopsis seemanni, assembly GCA_026413345.1. Taxonomy (NCBI): domain Eukaryota; kingdom Metazoa; phylum Chordata; class Actinopteri; order Siluriformes; family Ariidae; genus Ariopsis; species Ariopsis seemanni. The sequence continues at coordinate 25,070,652 of JAOANJ010000006.1, read as the reverse complement.
CTGTAAGAATGAAACAGCCCTGAAAGCTACACAGAGCCAGACCAAGAAGGGCTTTAAAAATATTCGGAAATGATAAATTATGCCAATGGAACTTCCCCCACAAGGAAACAGACTTTACCTTGGCTTAATGCCTGAAAGATCTACTTCACTCAAATACTGTTCCGCCAACCATTCACGTTTTATAAACTGATAACTGTCTTTATGAGAAAATCAAGCTGAAAATCCTGCTTAATCCTTCTCCAGTGCGAACCCAGCACCCAGACTCACCCTGTCAAAGCGTTCCACGCGAGGTGAAGACTTGGGAGTGTTGGCAGTCGGGGTGCGCATGCCCTCGATCATGGATATTATAGTGTCTGGCACCTGGAGGGCATCATTACACTTGCTTTGCCAACTGGGCAGCTTCAGAGAGAGAATCTCCTTCGCCTAAGTATCATGATTGATGACAAAGGAAAATGCACAGACCACATATAGGTTTTAGTAGGACTTTGGTCAAGCAAACTAGACAAAAATTATACACAATCTTTTTTTGTGAGAAACAAATCTAGGTTAATGAAACCACTATTTAAATAACTCTGCAAACTGGAGCCTTATGGGCTTTATTAATTGTAAACACATTGGTTGAAGTTTTCCTGACTACAAAATTGTGAGGAAGGATACAAATTGTTACGCGTTACAAGACGTACAAACGGTATTGTAAAAAGTCTATTACGCTAGCACAATATTAGGTTGCTGACAGACTTAAAATCCTTTGTTATTTCCACAGAATGCCAAAGCTGCGTTTTAAAAACAGGAATTCGTTAACATTTTCACAAATCTAAGAAAAAGTCAATGGAAAATCAATCCCAGTTACATTGCAAAGGATAATTTCGTTACTTTGTCATGAAACTCTGCCATCTGATAGGAGAAGGTACAGTGTTTGTCCACCAGGAAGCAGAACCTCCTCTTCTCCTCCAGCAGGGCCTCCCTGCAGCCATCGGCTATGAAATTCTGCATGTCCACTTGCCGCGAAGAAATCGTCTCCAGATACTAGAGACCAAAATTAGTTAGACAAATTTAAGAACCATTTCAAAAACGGTCAGTCTCACACTGTTAGAATGTTGTGGCAGGAAGTTATCTGCAGAACACATTACAAAGAAACAGGACAAACTATAATAGTGCCATTAGCTGGGATAAGCATCAATACGTTTAACATCTTTTCACCCTCCAGTACCAACACAGTCAGTGATTAATGACATCTGTAGATGGAAGACATCCACCCCCTCTCTGAAGCTGCCCATGACTAACAAACTCGGAGAAGCTAAGCAGCAGATCTCCACTGTTCATAGGATCCCCTTCCTATTAACTTGCTGAGGCCGAGTTGTCATAGTGACCATGCAAGTGGGTTCACTTGGATGTCGATTTCAGTCTCTCATCACAAACTTTTACCTCATCTCTACATGAGGGAGACACACAATACTGACCCCTGTCTCACTGCGCTGATCAGCCAGAAATACACAGGACATTCTGCAAATTTCAATAAGCTGTGGGTTGGCTATGTATTAAAAAACTAAGAATAAACTTTTTCAGCCTTGTAGAACAGATGCCCAGAGGGTTCAAAGAATGGCGATACAGTAAACCAACAAACTTTGTGACTCTCTCGAGTTAAGTCTTGACTAAATAAAGAAACACTTTCTGCACTTCTACTAAAAGTAGAAGCATTCTCCACAATAGCCAAATCTCGTCAGCGTCTTTACTGACGTCATTTCTGTTGCCTGAGGGCAGGCAGAGAACTCCTTTAGAGAACAAAACCACTCATGCCACAGAGTTCCTGATGCAACACTGCAAATCAAGCCGTGAGGTGGTTTTTAAATCATAACTGTGTTTTAAATGGAAGCAGACTTTATCCAGATTTGAGTACAGCATGCAAGTACAACGTCCACTGAACACAATTCAACACAAAGGTCATTCACCACGTCTTGTACTATGAGTGGATAATAGTACAAAACGTGGTGTACTATAATAATAATAATGAAAGGTAGTAATAAATATCCAGATATAGTCCAAATATAACTTCAGATGTAAAAACATGCCATTAATATCCCAAGCAGCAAAATATTTAAAAGTTATTGAATGTGTGCTTGGGAAATAAAAACACAAAACATCAGCATCATTAAGTTAGAGTATATGATTACTAAACAATTAGAGAAAGTATACACTTGAATAGGAAATCAGCAGCTACAAAAAAAAAAAAAAGACATCAATAGCTGTTTCAGAAAGGTATAAAGCTTGTTGTATGATGAAGGGAAAGAGGCTACCTAGGATAACGAGGGGTCGGGGGAGAACCCCCATCTGTGCAGATTAAAAACCAAACAAAACATGAAGAAAGCTGACCTCATTTTGCTTGAGGTCATACTTGTTGGAATGCTTTCCCGGGGGTTTTCGGCGCAATTTATTCAGAGCTGTGTGTGTTTTCTGCAGTGAGTCTTGCTTCATTTTATGTTCTGTCTGGTATCTTTTGAATGTAGCCTGAGAGAAAAGATAAACACAGTATCAGCAGGGTTAGTAATTGCGTTACATACTCCGAATTCAGCTGCCGCATTTGCATTCAATGCATGATGCATTTTGAAAAGGCAATGTTCATTAGACTGAATACAAGCTCATCAATGATTACTCAGATGGATGTCTCCTAAAGTGGACCACTCGCCTGAAATTTATTCTGTAATTTTAGAATGACCATACCATATTTTTCTACACATACCTCATGACACAGTATTTTGCACAAAAAACAAAGGAGCAATTTCACGTTCATTCAGTCATCTTTAGGAAGGCTTACAGTAGCTCTGGAGCCTATCTCAGGAACACTGGATACAATTCAGACCTTTTCACACACAGAAAATTGAATGTAGTCAATCAACCTACTGACATGTTTTCGGGAAGTACAAGCAAACCGGAGACGCTTGTACAGCAAGTCCACGCAGACATCAGGAAAACACAAGAAGTTCCACACAAACCCGTAAAGCCAAGCTCTGGATCGAACCTAGAGCGGTGAGGCAGCAACGCTACCCGCTGCGCCTCTGTGCTGCTCAGCAACATGACAAAATCACAAATATTTCAGCAGTCTAATTACAATTTCAGTCAGAAATATACTTACATTCATGTATTTGACATCCATATCTGTTTTCTTCTCCAGTTCTGCAATGAGTTCTCTCTGGAACCTTTTGAACTGATAAAGAGTAAAAAGTAGCCACCGTGAAAAATAGTTAAGCACTCGTAACGCTAACATGATAACTGTGGTGCATTCCACACAAATATCTAAGAGGCATCGTTTTATCTGTAGTTAAATATTCACAATGCTCAGACAATGCGTGTCGCCAAAATAAACTGATAAAGAGGCTCTCAAAGAAACACTGAAGGTTATGAACGTGGAATATTTAAGAGGTCATGTAAAACCCTACCAAAAAAAAAAAAAATACCCCAAACTCTACATTGACAATCATTTTCAACAATCCAGGAATTCTAACTTAGAAAACCGTCAAAATCATTATACACTGTGCAGATCGCAGAATGTCATGACCTTCAGAGAACAGATAAATTGCCTGTGACAAAAACTGGCTTTATAATGACTGACGGTGAAAAATCTGGACACAGACTTTGACGTATGCCTTGGTAAAGGGAACATCAAATCATCCTTCTTCATAGAAATCAGTCGATTACTGCTCACCCAGTAATTTCTCTAACAATGGACAGAAACAGGTGAGAAAGGGAGGAACGACAGCCTCTGGAGAGAAAATGTGCCGTTTTAAGTGAAATGTGCTTGTCAGTGTGTGGTCTGTGAACTGGTGTCTGGCTGGCACAGCAGGCACCAAAGTCAATAGCACAGCTGGAGGGTGAATTGGGAAAAAAAGGCAAAAGAGAGAAGTAGATCTGTATCGTCACTTGTGCTTTCTTACCGACTGTTCCAACTCCACCTGAACCTTCTTGTGCATTTCAGAAATCTCCACCAGGACCACCCCTACAGACAGAAACATCTGCTTAGTACTGCAGATAAAACTATTTGTAGGTCACAACATCAGGACAGAAAATTCAAATCACTTTGCAAGTCACATATATATTCCGTTAGATTCATAACATACAAATATGAAACATATGAACAAAAACACCCAACCACTTTCAAAACCTGTTTTAAAGCATGACTGTATGCAAATAATCAGGGTTCAGGGAGGGTTATTTCAGATTGCTAGCACTCCTCTGGTATTAATCTAAACTCCAAAGCAAACAAACAGAAGCAAGGGGCTACAGCACGATATGCATTAGCAGTGCAGTGCATGAACACTGATGCTCCAATAGCACCTACAACATTACCATGTAAAAGGTCAGTACATTATCCTGATAAATGCTGTCTTTGTAAAAAAGGGACTGTGTTTTCACTGCATCATGAACAGAGAAAGCATGGATACATTTACCTTCCAAAGCACAAACATGCCCAAGTATGGCTTGCTAGCATGAAAATCGAATAGGTGTGGGCAGATGTCAGCGCAGAAGAAAATACAGGTGTAGAGGGAAAGGTTATGTATTATTAACAAGGACCACATTTCCACAGACTCTCAGTCACCTTCTAGATCAAGTGCAGAACACCTCGCCTTCCTTCAACACCTTACTTTTACCTTCTAATTATTGGTTTTCAGGGACAGAGTTCCTGCAGTAGCAGCTCACACTGCTGGCAAAACAAAAAACTCACCGGTTTCAAAAACATAACCAAATTTTGCTCATTTATTGATTTATTTTCACTTGAAAGAATTCTGGTGTCTCTTGAAATAAGTGAATTTTTAAACATGTTGGTTGATATCCTACATTGATTATACCCAACATGGAGGAGATTGTTCTAGAAAAAAAAAAAAAAAAGCAAGAAACGGTGCTAATTAAAAGTGTTGGATAGGGTCGGGCACTCTATGCAATCATGGTATTAGTTATCATGCATCTCTTATAGAGAGGAGAAAGAGAAAAGAAGCATCCTGTGGTCCCAAGTAGCCTAGCTTATATGAATACAATTTATATTACACTTTCAGTTCGCCAAGCTCAGGCTATGGTGTTTAAACAGTGTATTTAAGAAGCCTTTTGATCACATGTACACAAGCACCATGAAATTCTTCCTCTGCATTTAACCCATCTGAAGCAGTGAACACACGCGCGCACACACAGCAGTGGACAGCTATGCTACAGTGCCCAGGGGGTAGTTGGGAGTTAGGTGCCTTACTCAAGGACCATGATACAGAGGGAAGGGAAAGTGCTGTTCATTTCACTCAACTCCCCTCACGTTTTTCATGCCGGTCCTGGGAAGTGAACCGGCAATGCTTTGGGCCCAAGGCTGCTTCTCTAACCTTTAGGCCATATTTTATAGGAGAGCAAGTGACCTGATTGACCTGAGAACGCAGAGCAGTATCAGCAAGTGTGGGCTTGAAACATGAACACAAGGCACCACGAGTTGTGTGCACACAAATCATTTGTAATCTTTATTTCATTAGAATTCTTCCAATTTGTGTTAAAATAGAAAGGGTAGTGGCGGCACAGTGGGTCGCACTGCCGCCTTTCAGCTCCAGGTCTTTAGCTTAATTCTGAGCTTTGATTACATTGTGTGGAGTTTCACATACTCCACATGTGTTTGTGTGGGTTTCCTCCTGGTTCTATGGTTTCTTTCTGTGGTTTAAAAAAAAAAAAAAAATCTATTTGCCATTTTTGATAACATTAGCCAAACCCAGTATGACCGTTCACAGCTGTCCCAAACACCATTTTTTCGGCTACAGAGCTTTGTTACTAAATCAGCAAATATTTGAAGCTTTGACTGGGGCACAGGATGGCAGTGGGTGTCAGGGGTGATGAGCATGACTTGGGGAAGAACTCAGCCAGACATTTCTCCATTCACCACTAAGACGGTATACTATAAAATGTGTATACCATCAACCTAAGCAATGCAATTTATTAAAAAAAAAAAAAAAAAAAAAATCACAAGAATGTGCGGACAGAAATCTATGTTGCAGTTTGCCTGTATTGATGGTCTACATTTAGCCAAAAAAAAAAAAAAAAACCCAAAACAACCTAAAATCAGCAATACTGAAAACCGAATACCACCAAACAATCAAACAGTCAAATATTCAGGTCCAATCTTACTGTTTACTCCAGCCATTTTTCATTACATTACAGGTATTTAGCAGACAGACACTCTTATCCAGAGGAATGTACAACATACCCAGAGCAGCCTGGAGAGCAGTTGGGGGTTAGTTGCCTTGCTCAAAGGCACTTAAGCCATTCCTGCTGGTCCAGGGAGGGAATCGTGACCTTTTTGTCCCAAAAGCTGCTTCTCGAACCATTAGGCCATGGCTTCCCCCATTGTTCAACCAGGTTAACAGAATTAAAATGACAGTAACTAGCACAGGTCCATCTCTTACTATACAAGCCTAATTCCAAAAAAGTTGGGATGCTGTGTAAAGCGTAAATAAAAGCAGAATGCAATAATTGCAAATCTGTTTTGACCTATATTCAACTGAATACAATATACAGACCCCTCATGCAGCAGTGCATTAAAAACTGACGTAACTGTATAAAGGATATTACTGCACCGGCTCGGGAACACTTCAATAAACCGTTGTCAGTAAACACAGTTTGTCGCTGCAGCTACCATGCAAAGTGAAAGCCATACATAGTGAAAGCCATACATAAACATCCAGAAACACTGCCAAATTCTCCAGGCTAAAGAGGAAAAAGACCATCCAGATTGTCACCCACACAAAGTTCAAAATACAGCAACTGTGATGGTATGGGGGTGTATTAGTGCCCACAGCATGGGTAATTTGCACATCTGGGAAGGTTCCATCAATACTGAAAGGTACATAAATTTTGGAACAACAGACACTGCCATCCAGACAAAGTCTTTCAGGGAAAACCCTGCTCATTTCAGCAAGACAATGCCAAGCCACATTCTGCACATGTTACAACAGCATAGCTTCGTAGTAAGAGTGTGGGTGCTAAACTGGTCTGCCTACCTCCCACTGAAAACATGTGGTGCGTTATGAAGCGCAAAATGTAGAGACCCCCGACTGGTGAGCAACTGAAGTCTTATCAAGAAAGAATAGGAAAGAATTTCAAATACTTACTGAGTGTTGTTAAAAGAAAAGGTGATGTAACACAGAAGTAAGCATGCCCTGTCACAACTCCTTTGGAACATGTTGCAGGCATCAAACTCAGAATGAGTAGATTTACAAAAAAAAAAAAAAAAGGGGTGGGGGGGGCAGTTTAAACATGAAATTAAATCTTGTATTGTATTCAACTGAAAATCACTGCATTCCATTTTACATTACACACAGCATCCCAACATTTTTGGAATCAGGGTTGTACTATTTTTTTGGGTTACATTATCATCTCTATGACACCTACTGTTGTCAGAAGCTAAATACGGGGGTGGGGATTGTTTTTCTGAACCACCTTTCAGAAAGATGGGACATATGCATATTAGTTCCTGTCAAAACATGAAAAGCATCTCCCGGCTCTCTGCTGACTAATGTCATGCGCCTGATGAGCACCCTCAGTCTTGTCACTCACTGCCAGATAGATACTGCAGCTCTACTCTGAGCTAATCCAACACACAGACCATTATTTCGATCAGTAGTGCACAACAACTCCCATCCTGGTGGATGAGAGTACAACACAGATTGGCATGTTCAAACACCCAATTTGCCTCCTCGGTTGATGAACGCATTTACAAGATGATGTTTCTGAGCAGGCAAATAAAGAATGCCTGGTTTTCACGTCTGCAGTTGGACTGCTCTAATATATAGTTATTTTCCACCCAAAAGCAAGCAAGGGCTCATTTCAAAAGAGGATCAATACAAAAAAAAAAAGGCACACCAATTTAGAAGAGACATACAAGTAAACACTGCAAAACCTCTGCAGAGAGCAGCAGGTGGTTCTACTCTGAGCTCTGTCTATGTAAACACCATACAAATGCAACATCAATATCACAGTCAGTCAATATCTCTGCTGTTTAGAACCAGTCCTGGGAGAAGACCGTCTATGAAGAGAGAGGGAAGTACATTTAATACAGCATGTTAATCATACAGCAATTTTTTTTTACACCATTGTGTACTCCAAAACAGCACTACAGGATTTGAAACAATGTGCAGAAAGTCCATGTAGCATTTTGAGGGTATGGTTCTATCAGGAGCAGGGCTTTGGTAATGAATGGAAGGGATAAGGTCTGATGGGGCACGTGTAAATCTCATTATTTAACACTTATTTGTTAAATCAGTGCATGTACAGAAGACCACTCCTCCCCCGGACGAACAGGCCGTATGTCAGGATTCAGCCAGCGTGGAGAGGACCTTCTCCCGGAGCAACCCACGTAAGGCAGCTGGACCAGACAACATACCTGATCATGTTCTGAAGGACTGTGCCATGGAGCTCAGGGATGTCCTCGCTGACACCTTTAACATCTCCCTGAACCAAGCTGTTGTCCCCACGTGTTTCAAAGCTACAACCATAATACCAGTGCCAAAGAAGC
>JAOANJ010000006.1:24643098-24653460 GCA_026413345.1 Ariopsis seemanni | reverse complement strand
GACAGCTCTGAGGGCTAAAATAGACTTCCATGAAAAACTTTAAGGTCCATTACTTGCTCAAAAAGCATTTAGTATAACTACTAGGATTTGGATTATAGACATACTGCAGCACATATATACGTACGGTATATTTGGAAATATACTTGACTTGAGGTGATAGTAATAAAGCAAAGCAAAAATAACCACTTACTACAACAGAATGGTTATCCTATAATCTGTATAATTCTCTATGATCTCTATAATTCATACCCTTCACCCCGGCCTCATCGAAAATAACTAACTGTCTGAGATATTTGTTCCAACTGAAGCATTAGCACTTACCTGATCAGACAAGTGATCCAATATAAATATGTTTTATCTTTGTTTTGTATTTAACAAGCCAGTTTCACTAGCCAGTAGTGACTAGCTTTTGGCATCTGAGCCAGTTTGTATCGTCAGAGAGATTAGCATGCTAATCTAATGTTTGAGTGACTAGCAAGGGAGTCCTAGATGTTGGCCTAAGGGATTTAGCTGTTGTAAATTAGCCTAAGGTAACGTTTGACCATGTTCCTTGGTTTTGCCAAGTAAATTGACCCCCTTGAGACGTCCTTAGACCTTCTGACTGCTACTTTAGAAACATTTGCAACTCATAAGAACAACATAGAACCAAATATAAGCATTGTTGAACATTGATATAAACAGGAACTGTGTATAACATTCATATCAACAGATCAACTTTTAAATGTTGCCATTGTCAGCGTCCTTTTTTAGCTTGCTATAGATTAAATAGATAGAAGTCCAAAAGATCTTTATTTAGATACAAGCAGAAATACTCAATTAGGCCAATAAACTGATAAGCATACAGCTTTAAATTCTTGATTCGAGTTATGCCTTTTCACGGAGGAATGCGTGTAAACGACGACTAAAGCAAACGGATTACAGCTTCACCAGCTAACATTTTAATATTAGCCAGCATGATACTGTAATAAACTTGATTATATAAACAAGCTAACATTTTAATGTTAGCTAGTATGATATTGTAATAACATTGATGATATAAACTAGCTTGCAGGCTAAAGGTAAACAATAGCTAGCAATGCGTATATCTGTTCTGAGATGTTCCGGGTAGAAAGTAGAGATTTTTGTTTGTTTGTTTGAATCATAGTGAGAAGTTAAAACTCTGGTGAAATAACTCCAAAGAATGAACGTTTTGGAAAAAAAATACTGAGTTCATGAAATTTGGTGCTTCCAGGCTCTGGATAAGAGTGTACTTATTTATTGTAAGTTTTCTTACAGAGGTTACTTTTGCTTACTTCGATAAGAAGTTTGTATTTTTAACATAAGTAAAGCGTCTGAATCTGTACTTGACTTGACACCAGGACATTTTAGCTGAGAATTTGAACTTTTCCTTGCGTAAGAGATTGGTGTAGTTATCACACAGGGAGACAAATCTGACCCGCGTGTATATAAAACGCAGCCTCTGACCTGAAGACTGTAGCCACTGTGAACCCTTGGCTTCTCAATAGCGAGGCTGAATGAGACTTCACCCTTTCTTGGCCCTGCACCCACCTCTAGTCCATTGGATCTGAAAAGACTGAGGTATATCACTGAGAGAGAGGGAGAGAGAGAGAGAGAGAGTCCTTCAAGAGCCTCTGTTGTTCATCGCTTAAGGATTCAGACGCCTTTCTGTCTTTTTTGACGGCACTTCTGTGGACAGCTGCTTAGGACCCTGCCTGACTGTTCATATGGATATGTATGGTAATGACTAGGAGAGAGAGGGAGAAGGGAAAAGAAGGAGAGAGAGAACTCAACAAAGACGGGTAGTAAAAGGGCTCCTGTCGCGGCCTGGGTGTCGCTCTGTTGTGTGGTCTGAATAGGGTTTATACGAGACCCAAAGGCCTTGTCGCAGTGATACAGAGTCTGGATAGGGAGGATAATTATTGACTGGTCCAAGAACAGCTTCCCTCCTGCTTTCCTCTCTTCTTCTTCTTCTTCTTCATCCTCTCTTTCTCTCTACATGCATCCAAGTCGTCACACACTCAAGCCGTCTTAGAATTTTTCTTTCTAAACTCGTCATAAGTTTTTTTTTCCCCTTGCCTCTTTCACGTCTTTTCTCTTTTTATTGACTTGTTTCACTGAAATCGTTTGAAAGGAGATGTCCACACATTTGCTCAAATTCTCTCCCCAAAATGGACTCCAAACAGTTTTAGCTGAAAAGTAACTAAACTCGGGATAAGAACCAAAATGAAAAATGGTCCTGTTTTTGTGTAAGATCATTCTGGGGGTTTGTTTGTTTGTTGTGTCTTTTTTGCTTGCTTGTTTGGCGGTATTTTATTGCAATCTTAGACGATCTCAAATTCTTCAAGAAAGTTATATCTCAAATTATATATTAAATTAAATTGAGTTATATCTCAGAAGAAAGTTGTATCTCAAATTACCTCAAATTCTATAAAATAAAGTTTTTGGGGTTTTTTATAGTTGACAAACTTATGAGTTTTATTTATTTATTTATTTAAATGAAAATTTTAGCCCTGATTCTGTGAGATGGGTTTACAGAATTACTAATAGTATTTTATTGCGGGTTGTTGTTTTTTTTTTTTTTGTGCAAATGTTTTGTTAATTTTAGATAGTAAACACAACAATTTTAATTTCGTAAAATAATCTTTTCTGATATTTTGTAGTCATATCAATCATAGCTTATTATCTCATGATCAAAAATTGAAAGTTTACAAATGGGATTTTACTGCAATATATTTATCATAATAGTTTTGCTGATTTGTATTTGCTTATTTGTTTTGAGGGCTTTTTTGTCGTAACTGTAAGTTGTGAAGAATTTTTTCATTCACAAACGCATGAATGGTAGTTTTTTAACCATGTTTTTTGTTGTTGATGATGATATTCCTCAAATTACACAAGATAAGTATAATTACATAAGTACAGCATCACTGGGTTCATGTATATTTTTTATATTTTTATGATTCATGATGATGGTGAATGTATTGCACAACTTCTATAAATAAAAGCAGGGACTTTTTTTTTTTTTACCAGTTTTTAAAAATAAGGCTGGATTTTGGGACACCCTGTGGTTTAGAGACCAATGATTTGGTATATTATTGTAATCTCAAATTAGATATTTCACTTATGTGTTACATTTTGTTGTAGGTAAGTGTAGAAAAGTCATCAGTTTCAAAGAGAAAGGGTTGTGTTTAAAAAAGACAGCTGTTGATATTTCTTTATTTAATTTAAAGACATCCAGGATCATAGTGAAATGTGATTGAAGGTGTTGTAAAGCCTCTTGAGAGTGTCTCTCTCTCTCTCTCTCTCTCTCTCACACACACACACACACACACACACCACTATGTTGCCTAATTGAATTAACAGATGGTGTTTTCTAGTTTGATTAAAATGTTTGACAGTCGTTAAGTAATTTGTGCTGAAGAGCTGTTCAGTACAGTAAAATGTCCTGTATCTGTGAACGTCTTTATCTTTAAATGTATTATTATAACTGTAACTTACTTCAGTCTTCAGCAGCACAACTATTTTCAAAAAGCACTGTGTAAAACTTCAAAGTTGCTTAAAAAAAATCTCGCTTATTTCTCGTAATACTTTTTCCCTCTTTTCAGTCTTTTGTTGTAAGACACACCAGGCTTTTTCAGCGAGTCCTGTTGCAGTGCAGAGGCCCATTTGGTTTGGGTTCAAGCTAATAGATGCTTTAGTTAGATGATTTGGTTAAATTGACTGGAAAAATGCTCGCACGATTTTATGCAAATTGAAATTGTTAATAAATTCCAAAAGGCCTACATAAAGGGATCATTTTTTAAAATACATTTTTAACACCAGTTTTATTTTTTTCAGTGCATATTATTTGAAATATTTCTTCTTTGAATACGGTTTAGAAATTTTCTAGCATTTTGACATTTTATTCACATGGCTTTATATTAAAATAAATAAACTCTGGGAAGTGGATAAGATCCTAAGCTGTGGCACATGAATCAATTGCACTAATTGTGTTAATTTGTCGAGTGGTCTTAACTAAGTGACTTAATGGGCTCTCCTTCCTGGCTCTTTTGTGCGTTAAACATAGGCTGATGAGATGAAAGGAAGAGATGTAGAGTGCAGGTGGGTTTTGAAGGAAGGGGTGTGGAGCTGGAGACAGAAAGAACAGTGTGTGTGTGTGTGTGTGTGTGTGTGGGCACTGGAGAAATTAGCCTCACGTTTTGCGCCTCTCAGTGGCAGACCCTGGTGCCTGCGTGGGGCTCTGAGCTCCTCTCTCTCTCTCTCTGTCTCCTGTCACTGATCACAATGGTGTAGATTAGAGCCGCTGCAGTCATCTTTTCACGCAGAACAGTCGAGACTGAAGCCTCCCCGAGAGCAGCTGTGTAAGGTTAATGACAGCTCAACTGCTCCGCTGAAGCCCTGCACGACCTACCGCCCTGCACTTTACACCCACATCCAACAAGCAGAAGAAATACACACACACAGCTAAACACTCATACTCATTACCAAGCCACCTCCAAAAAAGTTGGGACGCTGTGTAAACCATAAATAAAAGCAGAATGTAATGATTTGCAAATCTTTTTTTGGATCTGCAGTCCTGTGCAAAAGTCTTAGGCACATGTAAAGAAATGCTGTCGACCAAAAATGGCTGAAAAATAATGAAATGAAATGAAATGAAATGTTTCAACATTAAAAAACAGCACTAAGCCATAATAAATGAAACAAAGGCAATATTTGGTGTAAGACGACCTTTTGGTTTAAAAAAAAAAGTCATCTCAGGTACAGTGGGTGCAGTTTGATAAGGAAACGAGCTGTAGGTTTTGCTGAGCATCTTACAGAACCAGCCACAGTTCTTCTGGACACTTTGACTGTCACACTCGCTTCTTCATTTTGCACCAAAATCCAGCAGCCTTCATTATGTTTTCTTTTTTTTTTTTATCTGAAAAGTGCTCTCTTATGTAATATGCTGCTCAGATAGAAACTTTTTTTTGTACCATTTAATTTTGTGCTGACTCGATAATGTAGAAGTCATCAAATAGAAACCTATAACAAAGTTTGTATGAAAAATATAGGGTGCCTAAGACTTTTGCACACTACTGTACTTGTTTAATGTCAGCTAAGTCGAACGTACATTGATAGATTTTGTTTTATATTTTAATGAACTCAAAACATTCTCCGTTTACCGTGACAAGAAAATGCCATGTCAGCACATCTCGCAAGCAGAAAACTAAAGACGAGACACTAATGTGAGATAAGGGGAGGGTGATGGGGTGTTTTATGATCAAGGTGTTTTAGAGTTCAAAACACTTCTGTAACCTGTCAATCATTACAGTAGGAGTAGGGGGTGATTGTAGAAGACGATTGACCTTCTTGCATATTTTTGGGTGACACTCAGAGCAGCGTTCTCTGATGTTAAAATGTAGCGTTCGTACTCAAACAGCGTACAGATTTGTGGGTCTGGTTTTGCCATGACTTCTGGGACGCATTACACACTTTGAGACAGCTGGTCATCTTTTAATTCCCCATGGAGGAAACCCTGATACAAGCTATTCTTCTGGACACCTATAATCAGATATAGTTTGGTCCATTAAAAACAGCACACATCTGCGAGTCACGCCACACGAAAACACTTGTGTATCAAACAGCATATTCAACTGACAGAATTTTAATTTTTACCAAATAGGTACATGTTAGCTACTTATGACTGCTGTTCATTAAGGCAAATCCTTTTCATTTCCCAGTAACAGCACTGAGCTTGACATCACTTCTACAGTAGGTGTGTGAGGGAAAAATCCAATTTAACCTGCCTTGCAGTCACCGTCAGCTTTGAACCCTATTTACTTGGAATATGTCTCATATAACAGGCAACATTTCAATGAACCACAGCTAAGATTTGCATTTGGACAAAAGCTCCATCTGCACAGCCTAAGACACTGCTTCAGTGCAAATGATACTAAATAAACATATGAACGGTCTATCCCTTTGTGATTTCTCGAATAGGTTTCACATCTAAATTAATGACACACATTATCCTGAGGCAGCACAAAAAAAGAAGAAAAAAAACCCCAAACTCTCTTCATCAATCACTATAGTTAAGAGATCTTTAGCCTAACCATCACTTGTGCATCCTTTTCCCTTTCTCACTGCTTTGTGAGGTAGACCAAATCAAATCAAATGAACCAGTGTCCTGGTTCACGTACTGCAATTCACACATACTATAAAAACCTAACTAATCCTTCCTCGGTTCATTTTCATTTAATAGACCTAACAGATAATATATTAGATACATCTGAATTTACTGTTATTCGAGTTAATATATTTTTTTTCTAAGAAAAAAGAAACAAGTGAAATGGACTAATTTCCTTTAACCATAAGGTTTGTGTGCTACTGAGGTCTTCAGGTGCATTATCTCACAAGAGATATCCATAGCTAAAATCAATGAAGATCAGATTACTTTTTTTCTGTATTAGCAGCACTTGCAAACTGGAGACTTCTGAGACGCATCAGCGGTAGCTAGCTGAACAACACTGCTCTGGAACAACGACTTAAATAATCTAGGCCCACACAGAATTACAAAACAAAATAGCCATTTCTAATATTTAAAGGAGTTGCTAAAATGATCATATTGTTAACAATGCAAATAATGCAGTTTTTTTTTCTTATTTTGTTAGTTCCTGCCATGTGCTTCTTTAACAAAATATCAATGATCTCTTACATTCATAGAGTTGAAATGTGATATGTTTTTTTTTTTTGAAAGAAACGAATGTCTGAAGCTCATGAAAATGTCTGTCTTTAGTATCCTTTCACAAAACCAGTCTGCGAAAACAAACTGCATAGGAGGCAGCTGCCGTAGTGTTGATTGTGTAGTAATGCGGGAAGCAGAGGAAAGACAGGGGGCCGCTGAGTCTGCAAGACCACCTACTTACCACACACAGGAGGCTGAACACACACCCAATACTCCCAAAATCCATCTACAATACAAACAGGGAGTCTTCAGATTGATCAGATTTTTTTCCCAGCATTTACAGCTGAGCCAGCTGAACTGGTTGGATCTGCACTCGGCACCACTGGAAGTGTAGGGACCCGTTCGGCAGCTTTAGCCCTCTCCTCCAAAAACTTATCAAATTCTGAAGGAGAAAGAGAAAAAAGAGACAAAGCAATACTAGAGTCAGTGTCATACGCTCATCTAGCCTACAGTGATGTATCTGGTAGTGTAGTGTTACTTTAACAATGTGTCTGATGACTCTAAGTTGTTATCTGCCTGTCTTGATTAGTGTTTCACCATCACCTGCTTCATGTTTATTAATTTAGTCTTGTCTATTTTATACCTGTTTCGTCACACTGATTTTAACAAGAGTGCTCTGAGAGCACAATATCCCCCGCTGGCAACTCTATCATAACTCTGGTAAACTGTGACTAAATTGAACGAAATTGCAATATGTGTATTACAGACATATAACAAAGAATCCTGTCAAGTTTCGTGAAATTCCTCCAAAAACTGTGAGAGGAGTTGATTTCAGAATGTGAGTACCCTTCCCGGGACGGACGGACATCGCTACGACATCATCCCCCTTCGGGCCTTTCAGCCAGTGGGGGATAATAAAACCCGAAAGCTGCACTTGCACTGTGTCTGTTCGCTTCATGACAATAAGATGTGTATACCTTCGCTCGTCACACCTTCTTCTCCTTCATCTCCTTTCTGTCAGAGAAATAGAAGAAAAAAATTTAAGGAAGTAAAAATTAAAGCAACAATGATGATAAGACGTGCTGTGAGCAGGTTGAAAACCTCAATAAGCATTTTTATAAGAACGATCTCTGAACGATTTAGTTTAGAATTCACACCACTGCCACTTAAGACAAAGTCAAAGTAAAGATAAAAGTGACAGAAACATTTATAAATTAATAGCAAAATAGATACTGGAATTTGTTCATTGCAGTTTCAGAGAAATTGGGGAAAAGAATCCCTGAACATCCACAAAAGTCCATAAGAAAAGTGAACATTTAAGAAAAGAAATTAAGGGGCCACAGGAAGTTCCGAAAAGAAGTTGGTAGACAGCAGAGCTGGTTGGTTAAAAAAAAAATTAAGCAAACAAAAAAGAAATACACTGTTAATGGAGCATATTTCTTTTCAGAAAAGCTTGTTATGCAGCATCCAAAAAGAAGCAAAAAGATAGACCTAAAAAAAAACAAAAAACAATCTCACCACATCAGTACAGAGCCATTCCTCAATGTCATCCATGACAGAGGACTGAGCAAGAGCGAACTTTGGGCCGAAGTCATGGACAAACCATCGGACAGAATCAAACAAACAACAAACAAACAAACAAACAAACAAACAAAAAAGCCAGAAAACATAAAAATATATAAAACTATTTAAGAAAAATTGCTTAAAATGAAACAACTGAAATGTTTCCGCTTTTAAACAGAAATTATCTCAAAAAGCACAGTCTTTAGAAAAAGGTGTGTAGTGAAACAGGCTGCATACAGACAACAGGTTTGGACTTTTACAATTCCTACTATGTTCAGGAGAAGTGTTTCGACTATGTTTAGGAGAAAATGAATGGCAAACATGCAGACATATTTAAATGCTCAAAATAAATTATGTTTCATAACAAAACAGAAACACTAATTACAAGTGTGCTCTTAGTAATGCCAATTACACACACTCATTACATACACTCACCCCTCCAGAGTTCTGCTGTCTCAGCTCAAGATTCGGAGCTGCTCCACTTGCGGCCTGTGTGTCTTCAAAAGGTGGGCTATAATTTGGACAAGAAAAGACAATAAACACCTGTGCAAGACACAACATGTTTATCTGAGTTATACCTTGTTAAATTTAACTCACCATCAAAATTACCACACGGTGTTGCAAATGGTGTGAAGGATAAGAAGTGCTTTAAGACATCATTTTTCTACCCTGTTCATGAATGAATAACAGGGAGCACCACAGGACTGAGGAGATATTGTTTGGGTGGCAGATCATCTCCTCACAGTACTGACATTAAAACAGTAGGGAACTGGTTTTGCGTGTGTGTGTGTGTGTGTGTGTGTAAAAGAGAGAGAGAGAGAGAGAGATGATGGTGCATCACATGCATCAGAATTGTTAGTATTTTTTTTTTTTAACTGAGCACTTTCATTACCCTGAATTCATACTTGGCACACTGTGTAATGTGTCGTTCCTGTCCATGCAACCCACACTGCATGTATTCCTCTACAGCACAGTTTGGATTAGCAGGTGAGAACACACTAATCACACTCAGCTTCAGAGCAACACAACTGACCGACTGTGCCAGTCTTTTTCTGTTTCCTATCAAACTCTACCATGGTTCAATAGCAGCGATAAAGTGACTCGACCCTGAACTGATCTAATTGCACAAAGTGAACCAAACGTGTTTTTGTGATTTTTGTGCACGCTTGCCAAACACTGACCTTTTTCTGTTGCTACTTTTCTTACCGATGAATGAAAGTTTTTAGCCATACAGAACCCTCAGCCAAAGTTTCTTGATTATTTGAGTCACTTAATTATGTGTGGTGTGAAACCAACCCACCCCAAATGGAGCAATGGGTCTAAACACACCCTAAGAAAATGAAAAACATACTGTATATTTAATCCAGTGTATCCAACGATTAGAGTAGTAGCGTACATCACATGTTTATTCAAACTGAGTAACTGAATATGATGTGTTAGATTAGGAGTTTGAAAATTATTAGAATGAACTAATAAACACATCTAAAAGCATTAGAGGAAGAGAGAATCACTGCAAAAGCATGGAAACCTTTTGGAACAAGCAGATCTCTGTCACCAACAAATACAGGTGGTGGTTTTTGGTTTTGCTATTTGACTTTGACCCTGTTTGGGTCAATTACAAAATGTAATAGGTTCATCTGCTGGTTACACTGATGTAAATCCTATACACATTCAACTACTCATTCCTGAGATATCACGCTTAATGAGAATCTCGGACAGATGCACAAACAGACGAATGCACAGACAGCCCAAAAACCTTGTGGGTTATAAACCTATTCAGATGAAGCAGCTGCAAATAAACACATGCTGTGTAAATTGTTGCATACTCACCTCATTGTAAAATATTTTTACATACAAAAATTGTCCAGAAAATACGGTATATACACATATAATAAAGTATCATTATAAATTGTCCTACTTCTTCCTTTGGTCAGCCAGGGTGCCGGTTCTCGTCTGGGCAAACATGTCAAAGTCATCTGACAGTGGCTGACAGCGACTTAGAGAACTCAGAGTGCCACTGACACTGTCAGCTCCTATATCTGAAAACACACAACTCTGTCATTTACAGTGCCTTGCAAAAGTATTCATACCCCTTGAACTTTTTCACATTTTTCCACCTTACAACCACGAACTTAAAA
>JAOANJ010000006.1:24535776-24546833 GCA_026413345.1 Ariopsis seemanni | reverse complement strand
GGGACCAGAAGAAAATTACAGAGGGTTTTTTAACATATAAAGTTTCAAATGTGCATAAAATTAAAACCATTGCCTATGACCTTTAAAGAATATTTTTGATGCTTCAGTCACCTCTCAGCACCAGGAACAGTGCCCTTCTCTCCCTGAGTTTTCGGAGGCTCATGGGAATAAACTTCCTCTTCATCAGATGATCCTGCACTTGAGGATTCCTCATCACTGTCAGCCAGTACAGCAAGTTTAGACCTAAGGAAAGCCACAACAGTCAGGCAATAAGAATACAAAATTTTCTGTTATCATGTGATGATAGGCAGAGAGTGAAATGAGCAGTTCTTCATTTTATTAAATGATGAAGCTAATTTCTGGGCTAGAAAAGATAATAAAAAAAGTAAACCATATCCTGAAATGAAGAACCCAGTGATCCATTGCATAGCCATACTGCAAATCATAGTTTCTCTAAGAAATATTTAAATTTAGAAATATTATTAGTCTAGGCAATATTGCAAACTGTACCTTTAGAAGTGTTCAGCACAAACTAACCTTACATGGTCCGGCTGCATCTCTTTGACTGCTTTCGGAGCTTCTTCCTTGCCCAGTTTTGACAGGTTAATCTTTGTCTCTAATGTCATCTGCAGGGCTCCTGTGTACTCAATACTCAACTGGAGCCATAGACCTCATATTGAGAAACACATAATACAGTGATAACCTGCAATAGCATTTATAAATATATACACATTTAAAGCTTTTTCTCTCATAATTTAAGCCCTGAAACTCTTACATTCCTCACTCTCATTACTACATACCTGTCCTATTAGTTTCAAAGTAACTACTGAATATTTTATTAAAATGAAAAGGAATAACTAAATTCTAAAATGGGATTTTTAAGGCTAATTGTTTGTGTGAGTTAAACAATAGCAGAAGAAACAGTCATTATATTCCTCCAAAAACAATCAACACATGGAGCATAAATTAAAATAACATAAATTAAAGCTTAATCAGGGTCCTGATGGAAATGATTAGAGGACTGTGATAACACAGACCACAAATGACAAACTATTACAGCAGATTATGAGGCCCAATCACATGATAATGAGTGCAATCAATCTGTGAGTGGGATGATGTGTGATTAGAACAGCAGGACCGTGATGCACAGCATTGCATAACAACTGCAAATCATCAGGCACAGAGCAGCAAAAGTAACACACACACCTTCTCTTTCACAGAGAAAATATATTCTGTACATCTTCAACCACTACAGAGATTGTCAATAAACAATCATATGCACAAATACATGATACAATCAAATGTTTATGGACACCTGACCATCACATTCATATGTGTTCTTATGCACAGATAGTCAACCTTCCTTTCTCTGTGTGAGAAAACATCTCATCTGTTCCTGTAAGATTATCTATTGAGGCTTGTTCACTCACCTCTGGCATCGACCTGTGGCTGAAACAAGCCTGTGATCTGGGGCATGCAGGAGCCCATAGAAAGCTCAGTTACAGTCAGTCCATTCATGAAGCAAGGCAACTGTGGCGGAGAAAGTGGTACATAGCAGAGTAAAACAACAGACTTATCTGAAGAACAATAATCCATTCATTGTTAACCTTTACAATAACTTGATTAATTTTGATGGAACACTACTGTTTTTGGTGAGCTTTTTGTAGCTTACTCTTATTTTGCTTAGCTTGCGCTGAATCTTGTAAACAACTTGATCAGACCAGTACTTCTCACAGAGGAAATCCCAGAAGATACGATCGATCAGGGCATTAATCCATACAGGCTGCATTCCTTCTCCATGATAACATACATTCTAGAGTAAAGAAACAAAATGAGAACTTTAATAATAATAATAATAATTATTATTATTATTACAGTTCTTGAAAGGTCAGACACATTCATTGTCCCCTGAAAGTATTTGCTGTTCTAATTAAAAGATAAGCATGACA
This sequence comes from Ariopsis seemanni, assembly GCA_026413345.1. Lineage (NCBI taxonomy): Eukaryota > Metazoa > Chordata > Actinopteri > Siluriformes > Ariidae > Ariopsis > Ariopsis seemanni. The sequence goes on along the minus strand of JAOANJ010000006.1, from coordinate 24,544,884 downwards.
AAGTTATTATACAATTAATGCTGTATAGCCCTAAGATGGACTGGCGACCTGGCCAGAGTGCACCCTGCCTCTCACCCAAAGTGAGCTGAGATTAGCTTCAGCTTCCCCTGCAACCCTGACAGATAAGCAGTATAGATAATGTTTGGATGGATGGATAGATGGATGATGCATATTATCAATGCCCATATTCACTACTGATTTTTTTGGCTGTATATACATAATCATTTCTTAATTGTATTCAACTGCAGTAGGTCAACTTTAAGAGGAACTGGACAGGATTTATTTTTCCAGACCTGATCGTTTTCTGTAGGAGTGCCTTGTTTGCTGTCATGGCAGAAGCATGGTGAAGATTTGCCCTGGCCTGAAGAGATGAGATCAGTCATGTAGGTGGTGTAGTCATAAGCAGACATCGATGAGATATTCTCAATGCTGCCAGTGACCTGCACTGAACTAGAGGATTTTGCCTCTTGCAATACAGGCACATCTATATGGGGAGAAAAATTACTGGGATGATTAACAGGATTGTATGAGCACAGTTATATAGGCATTTGAACAAAATATCTAATCATTGACACTGCATGCCTGTATATTTAACACAAGAATTTTCTTTTGTTTTATCACATGAAGTCCCTTTGGTCACATCTATAATCCCTATGTGTAAGAATCTGGCCACCTGGCAAATTCATACTCCACATTCCAAACAAATAGGGGGCAGTATATCACTAGAAAGTTGGGGTGTCCACCGCTCTTGTAAGAAACAAGGAAATGCGCAGTTCCTTCACCCCCTTCCCCCAAACCCACCGCCACGCTCATAGAATTATCACTCACTGAACATAGTGTGAAGCTATTTTTAGTCGATACATTACCAGGTTCATACAATCTAACTTTACAGTCATCAGTTATTAACAAAAGCCAACTATTAACTAACAGGAGGGCGAGAATTCTTGGGCTGCATGCAATGTCACATCTGCCTCATTAGATATGCAAGACATGAAGTGGTGGTCAGCTAAGCTCACTGTCACAAAGCATTACTATCACTGGGACATCTCACTAGTCGTTAAAGTGCCCTACGCTTGTGTTGTTTTCTGATGTTTGAATCGAACAAACTGTAAAACTGATAAAAGTCTCTTCTGGCTTCCCTGTGAAGTGATAAAAAAGGGTGAAAGAGCAAAAGACAACAAGAAAGGTGGCTCTTGAACCTTTCACTGCGATCAAAGGGAGCCGAGTCGAAGAACACGCGAGTTTGCAGTGATCACTTCGTGAAAGGTTTGTAAATTCCTCAGATTTATTTCATTTGGATTCACAAATCACTTTTCTCGCCATTTTCCGTTATTTTGTGATGTTTTGAAGTTCAGGAGACGCTTAAGTCATCAGATGTGTTTTTGTTTACCATTTGATCGTAGTTGCCATATTGTAAACTAAAGCGTATGTTTTCACTTTATTTATTAGGACGTCCGAGCAATATTTACAAGGATGATGATGGAGATTGGACTCCTACACTGAACTAAGGATATGATAAAGTGAAAAAGCAATCAAAGGAGAGTAAAGAGCGTGAAGAACGAGCAAAATCCCGAGAAGAAAGGTGCAAACGTGCTGAGGCTGCTGAGGCCTTGCTTGAGTTTCATAAACGAATGAAACTCGAGAAGCCAGAACCACGAGGAATCCAGGAGGAGCCTGATAGTGCAGGACACATTGCAGCATGCCAGACAGATCTTACATGCGAGAATGTTGTTTGTATGGAAGAGGAGATCAAGAGGCTGAACAGTGAGCTGAATGAGCTCAGATCTAAGGTACTGGACACGGCACTAAGCCAGGAGTCATTTGAAAAAAGTGACGACAAGACCAACTACCCAACTTCTTGGTTCTGATGCACAAAATTGGACCATACTCTCCACTCTGAGAGCCAGACAAGGTAACACTGCGATCTTATAATCTTCATGTGTGCCGTTAGGCTAGAGTTTATATTATAGCTTGCTTAGTTCAGTTTTATAAAGAAAACATCAGTCGTGCAGTGAGGTGTAGCGTACCGTATATCTCATGAAGTGACAATGACTTGTGACCTTTCCAACAATACTAGTTGCTTGTCTATGCGAGAAAAGTTATTTGGAATTTATCAAATTGAATCATAGTGACTACCTGCATACAGCGCTGCCTCCATCTCCACACACACCTTGTTTGAATTACTCATGAACTCGTCATTGCATAGATATGAAACACATTGTAATGATGCTACTAACATGCGTACAGGATTTGTCAGACCAAAATTGTTGATCTGGTTTTTAAATCACAGCAAATAAAACAATGGCCTTTATATCCATGACACGTGTTTTTGCAAATTGCTAAGTCGGCTTGTGAATAGGCATTAGTACATCTACCACACAGCCACTGCGAAACTGTTCATGAGTTACATGATTTGTAACTTTTAAACTCAAAGTGTATGCACTCAGTACAAAAATGAGGCCAGGGTCTTTAATCCACTGTTTGTTCAAATACCATTGCTTGGAACTGCGATTGAGTTTCTTCAGGTTTGGTGCCTTAACTCTCTCTTTTCCCTTGTCTAAAAATAAATGCAAATCCATGTTTCAATAACTGGATCCCGTTTGTTTTTTTGTGTGTGTGATGACATCACGTGCACAACTTCTCTTTCAACAGCGATCAGATTGGGATGCTACAGTGACTCACTATCACCTCTTCAGGTACAAAGTGGTATTACGAGATGGACAGTGGGTCTTGTCTTGGGGCTAGCTGGTTAGCATGCTAACTTCAGGAGATATCTCTGCAGCACCATACACAGATGTCTGACATAATGCTAAAGCTGATATTTTTTCACATTTTGTTGATAATTGTTAACTTTTTAATGTTTTAAACTTAAATTCTTACACATAGGAACTTTTAAAATGTACATTGCTTTTCCTCTTAGGTTCAGTAAAGCTACTGAACAATTCATACTAGCATAATAAGAATAAAAGAATAATAAAATGAATAACTGAGTCCTAAGCCAGGACACTGATATTATCACTGCAGAATCACAGACACTGCAGACCTTACCAGATTCATGCTGGCCCTCGTTTCTGTACATGGATGCTGTGCAAAGGTGATGGAACCACTCCTCTTTCTCCCTTCCTGTTCTGGCAAAGAGGTAGAGTGTGATGTTATGATTGGTTTTAGATGGAGAGAGTGCTGATTTCTCATTGAAATGTGGGTCCTGTTGATCATCAACCTCCTCTGTTAGTTCCTCTGCCCTTGCAAAACTGATGCATATGGGATACTTCCTGTTCCACACTCTCTTCCGTGCCAGGGATGGAGGCAACAGGAACACCTATTGGCAAAATAACAACTTTCATGTTCTTGTGTATTGTTCAGTCAGAAGGATATGCAATCAAACAAGTGACACAACAGGAAACAATACTGTCATAGTCTTGAGTTCAGAAGGATGTTATAATAAGATGTGGAGCACAGACCTTACTGCCATCCAGGTGAAACCTACGAGAGTGGGTGAAGCTTTGATCATAAAACGGCTCATGGAAGGTGGCCCACCGGGGGATGTTGCGGCGGGGATAGTCCAACCGAATACATGGCCCCTCCAGTGTCACATACACAGAGTGCATCAGAGATGGGTGGTATGTTTCTGGATCATATGTGTACATCTCATTAATCCAGCCCTGAAATGCAAAGCAGGTTTTCTTCCATCTTCTATCTCAACATAAAAAATAAACCACAGGGTTACCACTGCAGCATTCTCTACAGTGTTTCAGACACTTCTCAATGTTTATCAGTTTATAAAAATAGTTTAAGGGGCTTTGGTATGAGACTGACTTCAAAACAATTCAATCAATAAAGGCTGTCACTTCTCTTTAAAGAGCTGTCACTTCTCTTTAAAAGCAGCATCTGGATCTGACAGGTCGTGGGTGGCTGCTGCTATGCTGGTGTACAGGCTGAATCCCAAAGCAGAACAATAAAACTTCTAAATGCATATTCTGAGAAGCAGTACACTGTGATATAAATTAATAAAGCTCCAAGGATCAATGTTGTGGAATTAGTAAAAATAAAGCCTGTCTGTCACCTTGGAGGATTTACAACAGCTTTTTTGTACTGGAGATCCTCAAAAATACCAGAGATTACTGTCTTGTGGTGCGGTGATGTATATTATGCGGCACAACAGTACACTACTGGAAAGAACAGTTAAATCTGACACCCTAAAATATCCTTTAGTTTGTTCCCTTGGACACCCTGTAACACAGAAGTTTTCAAAAGTTTGGTTCCAAGAAAGCTATATCCACACCATTAATCATTAGGCATATAACGATATACCGTGCAACAATAAATCACAATACGAATTTATGACGATTTAAATTAATGACATAAAAAACGAATTGCGATTATTCGTTGCATTATGGGACTGCGTAATCGCTTAGTTTTCCTTAGCCGTAATTGTATTGTTTCTACAACAGAGTAATGTAAAATGGGGGGAATGCATGTGACTTGAGTGCAGGTGGAAGTTACAAAGCTCTAATGCCCTGAGGGGAAGAAAAAAAAACCTACAGATCTAAAATGGGAAAGAGTTGTTGTAGGTTTGACTGTACAAACAGATCCATCAAAAATACAAGCTATCTTTATACAGACCGGGGAAAGCTAAAGAAAAGAGGAAATGAGAAGTCATTGTCTTGTGTTTAAGCTGACTCTACAGCCTTCACAAATGTTCATAAATGGCTATTAGGAAACGGCCTATTTGTTATGATGGCTTTCATTTTTAATAAAAGGAATATTTTTGTTAATAGACTATTGTATTTACAAATGTGGGTAAATAATTATTGTTGGTTATTAAGAAAATGAAACAAAAGTTGTTTTTAACAAAAAGGAATATTTAAGTTGAAAAAAATAGGTAAATAAATGTTGCATTTTTTGGTAATAAAATTTTCTTCATTTAATTTTTTTTTCAAAAATATCATGGGAAAATCAAATCATGAACCCAGTATTGTGAACTGAACTGAATCATGAGTGAATGGTTACTTGCCTATTAACCATCCAAAGAACCCTTGAGGAATTATTTTTCTACGAGTGTATAAACTTTATTTGTTTTACAACAGTAGTATCAAATTAACAGGAACATTTTTTTTAAATCAAATTACCTGAAGTGTCTTCTTTTTTCTCTCACTCTGAATCCAGTCATATGTGTTCTGATTAAACCTATTTGAGAGACCGGAATAGGGATGTCTGGTCAGTCCTACTTGGATAAGGAGGAGCCCCAGGATGAAGCCAAATGCCAAGCCAACAAATATTCCAGACCAATAAGAGGACAAAGGCAAGATGAAATAGCAGTATGACAAAACAGCAACACAGCTAAGACCCATCCCTGGGACTGGAGAACAGGGCTGCTCTGATGTGTGTTCAGCTGCCAGATCACTTTTATTTGTTACATTTATATTGTGTGCAGCATCGTCATGTGTGCAGATCTCAATAGGCTCTTCACCCTCCAATTTGCTGAGGTGATTGTGCAAATGGCAGGATCTGCAGTGAATACATTTGAGTCTCACAGGCTGATTAGACATGGCCAGTCCCTCACATACTATTTTCTTACAGCTTCTCATAGGAGTCTTGGTCACTGAAAGCTCATCACTTGATCGTCCAAGCCCTTTAGAATAGAAAGAATCAATGGAACCTGTGCTTTTTTGTTGCTTAAGCCTGCCCATGCTGTCCTCACGCATGATCTTACTGAACACACTGAGAGGCTCATGCATGGCCTCAGTGAGTTTCCGACGAGTGTCTTCTAGCTCCACTTTAAAAAAGCCTGTTTTGGCCTCAGTTGGGGAGAGAGCAACAGGAGATGGAGGGGCAGTGCGAGAGTCTCCATTATGGCCTTTAGACTGCGTGAGCTGGGTCCACAGGTGCAGGCTGAGCTTAGAGTCTGAATTGGATTGGGACACTTCAGGATTGCTGCGAGAAAGCTCAGTGGAGATGGACTTCACCAAGCTGATGAAAGGCTTGGGCTTGAGTGATGAAGTGTCTTTCAACTCCAGCTCAGTGGACAGAGACTTCACCAGGTTTGCCAGAGGCTTGTGGGTGGGGGAGAGGAAGCCCAGACTGGAGGATCTGGAGGATGAGCAGTCTTCAAGGGATCCTGGTGAAGATGGGGACAGAGGAACATTGAACACTGGAGAGTGGAGAGCCCACTCTTTGTTTTTATCTGTCTGCATGTCACTGGAAGATGGCTTGGGATTGAGGAATTTCTGGTTATTCCTGTCAAGTGTGACGATAAGATCAGCGTCTTCGAGACCATCATCCCATTCACCCTTCGTGCTTGTTAGCTGGATGACAATACCACTCCTACCAGACTTGTGCTGTTCAGTCCACGGTGTTGGGTGTTCAATCTCAGTGGATGTCTTGTGGCCTATTTCATTTCCTGCCATGCTTCTTATCTTTTTGTGGCACACACAAAGCACCTTCATGTCAGCAGAAAAGACAAAATAGACCGTCAGCTACTTTGCCTTACAAATATGGCATTATCACTTCATAGTAATGCTTCCATTTATTATACACCAGCATTTTTTTTAAGATAAGCCACTGAAAATTATTGCTTGGGACTAGGTTATTACATTCCAATTTACCTTTTTAATATAAGTATTCAATAGTAAAAGTATTGAATGGATCTCTTTCTGATATAATGCACCTGTCTGTCACCAAAAACAACATGATGTCATGGGTAGTAGTAACTTAGTGATTAAGACACTGGACTTCTGAGTGGAAGGTTGTGAGTTCAAATCAAAAGGAGATATGCAGAACCTTTATTTTTAAATAAATTCCTGAGTGGATAGTATCTCCATCCCTGACACTTGTATGCTGCATAAATGGGAATAAAAATATATATTTTGAGAGTTAAACTCGACTGCAAAGTTGGCATTCGAGCTGCCCCGCTGAGCCAACCAGTCCTGAGTGTGTGACGTCACAGTGGTAACCGGTTTTAAGGCCGAGGCCTTTGACAGTTATAAACCAAAGCTGGACTCGGCAGGCAAGAGTGGTTGCAATGGCCTCTTTGTTCGGATTTACTGGAGATTCTTCAGATTCCCCAGATAGTAATACATCTGACTGTGATAGTCCTGAAACTGGAATGTGTGTACATGCTACTGCTATACACATAGAATCGTATCAGTTCGAACCATCGGAAAGTGAATCCGATAGTAACACGTCAGCCATGGAGGCCCCCACCTTACAAAATAAAGCCAGAGAACAAAGCCGTCTAGAGAATTGGATGCAATTGAACTGACAGTCTCATGTGACTCATTAAAACAGGATAGGTGTTATAACGTGTGCAATATACATGCTTGCATTTTCACTGATGAAATGTAAAACACTCATTAAATAATCAGGAGACCATCACATTCTGAAGCAAATTAAATAATCTTTTACCGGTAACTTAAACACACTACAAGTTACATGTATTAATCTAAATGCAGGTAAATGAGTGGTGGTGTTGTGATGTAACCAAACGAGAGTCGCATCTTAAAACAATCTGACTTTCAGTTTTTCATTCATTCGCTTCTTCCACATAAGGGCGAGATATTGCTGCTGAGGCGAGCATATCCAACGGAGAAATCTTGACGCATGGTCCACTCATTCTCCATGCTGAGTACTCCGCCATTACTGCTCGGCTCACGCTCCAAGAGAACTGGTGCAACTGAACTTGCTTTCCTTTTCTTGTCGTTTTCTTTTCCTTTAATTGCTGGTACTGTACCCTCTTTCAATACGGGCTTATAGCCAACGCTCCTCAACAGATCAGACGTCTCGTACGAGTCTTCGGTAAAAGGTGCAGAGTAGAGGAGAGACCACTTCGTAGGTGCCCAATGAGCCCGTGAACAACTCGCAAACCGCCTTCAAGTCTTCGCAGTTTGAACATTCTTGGGTCGTGAATGCAACGTAAATCCACTTTCTGTCATGTTGCTGCACCGCCCAGCAACACATCGCCGTGGCATGGCGATAAATTAGCTCAAAATGGAGGATCGGAGTTGTAGTCAGCTCTGTGTTTTTTAGAATAGCGCAAATGGCGATGAAACCGATAGCCGTCTCGCTGTGACATCACGGACATCAAGGTTATTCACTCAGACCGCTACCTGTATGAATTACTATTTTAGATTTATTAACGCTTAAAACTATTCCTGTGCCATTCTTGAGGCCTCAAGGCATTTATAAACTAAAGTGGTTCTGCGTATCTCCTTTAACATCCGTGTCTAATCTCACTCATGCTCTTGTGGCTGAACTGAATGACCACGCATCTCTGCAGCCACGCCCCACAAGCTCGTGGAAAGCCTCCCAGAAGAGAACAGTGGAGTTTATTATAACAGGGAATGGGATGTTCAACAAGGGCAGGATGGTCAGGGGTGCACAAACTTTCAGCAGTATAGGACTGTATCTTTTATTTTTTTTTCCTCGTTATTTGTGCTTGTACACAACTAGTGTAATTTAAACAAAACATTTCCACAGGAACAATCCTATTCAGCATCACGGCACAATTTTGTGCTTTGATTCTTTCATTAATTAAATCAAATAAGCGGCTTTGTTCTTTCCAAATGGATACAGACCTGAGATATGTGGCTTACATCCATTACACCAACATTAATTATTAGTGTTGCTCATTATTAATTTAAGAAAACTTTCTCCAGTTTCGAATTCAATGACCGAGTCGGTTCGGAGTCGAGTCTCACCGGTGAGAAGAGTCAAACGATCCAAATACAAGTTATCGGAGAACTCACTCTGTCGCTCCGGATGAGATATTTAGACCAAATCACAGATAAGACAGGAGGAGGAGGAGGAAGAGATATACAACATTCTGAAAATCACTGCATCTTCAGCCCTCAGTTTTACACACTTTTTTTTTTTTTCTCCGCATAAATCCCACCTCCTGGCCCTCTGGATTTAAAAACAAAACCTTGTGTTCAGAGAGATGTTTAGACTCGTGACGTGTGCTGGGAAAAGCAGGGGGGTCAAAACTTGTGTGTATGGAGTAGAAATAAATCTGCTACTTATTGGTGACATCTGGGGTCATGTGACACAAAAAGGGTCTTAAAAGGTGAAGAGGTGCCTGATGGGACGTCGGCAGTGTTCTGCGTCCACGCT
>JAOANJ010000006.1:23904098-23914525 GCA_026413345.1 Ariopsis seemanni | reverse complement strand
GTTATAATTTTCAATATCCTTATCAATGAAATACTTGGGCAGATTATTGTGTTTAGATCCATTTTTTTTAATAATATTATTTAGTATTTTCCATATTCCTTTAATGTTATTTCTATTGTCATCTAATATCCTCTTATAGTAATCATTCTTACTTGCCCTTATAATATCAGTTAACTTGTTCTTATATTTTCTTATATTTATATTCTTCCTCTTTAGTTCTCCGTCTTAAGAAATCTCTGTAGAGTGTATTTTTCTTTTTGCAAGCATTGTGTAGACCTTTTGTAATCCATGGGCGATTTGTATATGCTAGTTTTCTGTTATATTTCTTAATTGGACAATGCTTATCATATAATGAAGAAAATATTCTTAGAAACTTGTTATATGCAAGGTCCACATCTTTTTCTTTATATATTATATCCCAATTATATAAGTCATTTTTTAATGTGTTAATGGATTCTTCTGTTCTTACTCATCTATATACTGTTAGCTTGTTTGACATTTTTCCTGTGTCTGATGTTATAAACTGTAAACACTGGCAAATGGTCGCTTATGTCATTGATTAATAATCTGCTTATTGTATTATTATCAATATCATTGGTGGAAATATTATCAATGAGAGTGGCAGAATGAGCTGTAATTCTGCTGGGTCTAGTGGTTCTTGGAAATAGGCTCATGCTATATATTGTATTGATAAATTCGTCTGTAGCATTGTGTTTATTTGGATTTATGGTAATATGTCAACATTGAAATCCCCACCCATAAAAATAGTTTTATTCCCTATTTTCAAAAATACACTTTCCATCCACTCACTGAATGTACTGTATCTATGCTTGACCCTGGTGCTCTATAAATACCGCCAACAATAACATTTTTATTCTGCTCCATGCAGATTTCAATTGTTAAGCATTCAAGTAGATTATCAATCCCAGTTGTCATTCCATTCAAAACCCTGAAGTCTAAAGATTTATCAATATACATAGCAACTCCTCCACCACCCTTATTTTGTCTGTTTATATACCTGAGTTCATAGCCATCTAATTCAAAGTCTATACCTTTTCCAGTGTCAATCCATGTTTCAGATATTGCTATTATATTGAATGGCTTATAAAATGTATGTAAATAATTCTTAATGTTATTGAAATTTGCATATAAGCTTCTACTGTTGAAATAAATGAATGATAATTTACCCTCAGGATTAAATGTTCTGGTTGTATTGATCATCTGTGTAGTAGCAGCAGCAGTTGTTTTTTATGGCGGATAAAAAATTGCTGTCCAGATCTATATCCTGTTCCAAATCCATCATGTTGTAATCAGAGTGTTCAAATCCTTCCAGATCCAGTTGTTGATATTTACTTATCCTCTGTGTTACGTGCCTATATTCCCCAGATGTAGAGTGAGTTCTGTCGTTGTTTGTCATGGTTGTATTCTGTTGTTACCCAGAGTCCAGTGCAGTTCACTCAGACCAGTCCGGATCATGACGATCATTCTTCCAGTAGCTGTAATCCAGTTCATGACAGTCATTGGAGTTTGTCCAGTTCAGCAATATTCCTGATGCAGATCACCTTGGCTTCCTCAGGGGTCCCATTTAGTTTTATGAATATTTTACAGTTTGAAGTCCAGGTGTTTTGTATTTTCCTCTGTTTCTTGAGCTGACGCGCTTTTCTGGCTATATCAGCATTGTGTTTGGCTAGGTGCTCGTTTATGAAGACATCTGTTCCCTTTAGCTTTCTTCCTTGTTTCAGAAGTGCGCTCGTGTTTTCTGTTTGGGAATCGCAGTATTACGGCTGGTCTGTCGCTGGCGTTCCTCCTGTGCAGAGGGTGGTATGCCTCGATGTAATTACAGTCCAACTTGATTCCTTTGGACTGTAAGAAGTCAGTCACCTATTGCTCTGCGGAGTCAGCATCCAGCTCACTGGGCTCTCCCCCATCGCTCTTGGTCACCGCTCGAGCATATGACCGGGGCTTTATTTTGAGACCGGTGATGATCACATCATTGACCCGCGTATACTCCTCCAGGTCCGCCACTCTGCTTTCCAGGTAGTTGATGCGCTTTTCTTTTACGGCATTCAGCAGCCGCAGAGCCTTCACTTCTTCCACCAGATTCATTATACTCTTTTGCTGCAGCCGAACAGCAGACACTTCCTCCGTTATGAAGTCTAGCATATCGTCGACTTCCTCTGCCGTCGGATTCTTCTTCGGACCCATGTAGCCAGTTTTTATTGGCACAATAAAGCTGTTTGCCAGGAGATCTACCTGCACCAGGTCCGCTGTATCACCTTGGACAGGTTGCCCATCTATTGCAGTGCTAACACAGAGACGAACAACCATTCACATTCACACCTATGGGCAATTTAGAGTTGACCTAATCTGCACATCTTTGGGCTGTGGGAGGTAACCCACACAGGCACGGGGAGAACATGTAAACTCCATACAAAAAGGCCCCAGTCAACCACGAGGTTTGAACCCAGAACCTTCTTGCTGTGAGGCAATAGTGCTAACCATTGCATACATAAATGTGTAAATCATAAAGGAAAAACTGAAAGGTGCTGACCTGCGATGATCTGGCGACTTTTCTAGGGTGTACTCCACCTCTTGCCCATAGTCAGCTGGGATAGACTCCAGCTTGCCCGCGACCCTACACAGGATAAGTGGTTACGGATAATGGATGGATGGATGGATGGAAGGGTCTGACTGCAAAGTTGAATTCTGGGCAGAAATGTTCCATTTCTATTGCTGTTGGAGTTTCGAGATGTTTCGCTGCTGCACACACTGTGTATCCTGTGTGTAAATGTTTTGCTGAGATAAAAAGCATCCCACATTTTACGATTCCAGAGATTGCTGAAGCAAGTGAGCAACAATATCACGTGACCACTGTGGGGCATTTGACCTACTTTTAACCAAAACAAGTCGGCAAACATGGCAGATTCCGATCTCCCACCAGCGGAAAAGAAAAGAAAAATATGAATGCCAATCAGCTAGAAAAGCAATGGAAACCAAAAGACTGTCTGCAAGAACTTTCGTGAAGGGACAGATCGACCACTGGAATCGAGTGAAGGATAAAACAGGAGCAAAATCTGAAGAATTTGCAGCGCTTATCTTGGATTGGCGAGTCTGAGTATAGAGTTATACACCTAATGTTTTGATCTTAAAGAGAAAGAAATGATAACACAAAAGCAGTAACAGAGAAAAGCTATATTTGTCTTTTGTTTCACAGATCTATTCGCGAATGGTCAATCATAAATTACATATCTGTGACTCTGATATTGCTCTTGCGGGAAATAGGAAAATGTCATGCACAATAAAAAAAATTGAAAATTTCAGATAACTTTGCAGTCAGTACCTTTAAGCATGACATATTTACACTATTTTAAAGGAAAAATTACACTGCAAATCATTCAATTAACAACAAACTTAAGTTACCAAACTATCAACTGAAGAATGAAATTCTTTATCAGTCATTTTATCATTTTTGTTTTCAGTATTTTGTTGAACATTTATTTAACAAAATTGTCTCATTTAAACCAATCAATTGAGTAAAATAAAAAAATAACTAAATATTAAAAACAAAATTTAAAAAGTATGTACTTACTATTTCTGTTTCCAGTGTTTCTGTTAAAATATCCCTGGAAAGATGATTTACAATATCTCTTCAGTCCAGGGATCCTAGACTAGAGGTCATGACCCCATGCATGGTCGCTTTATTTACAAATGGAGTCATGAGAGCAATTCACAATCTCATCTTTTGTTTCATTCAAATATTTTACAAATAAATATACAAATGATATTTTGAATATATTCAAAATATATTCACACTCAGACAAGCCACAAATTAAGACGTGTTATAGTCTTTTTCATCATCATAGCACGCTGCCTAGCATAGTTCAGAAAGAAGGAAAAAAAAATGTTGCTGTCAAATGTTGCTGTCAAACGTACTGAAAATTCTGTTTTGCGTCCCAGCCTTCTGGATTTTCTTTGTATTGAAAGCAAGATCACAGTTTTTGATTTGAGATGCAGCCCATGACAGTAGTGCAACATTTTAAAGATAGATTTCATTAGTGTGTTTTAAAGCCTGAAAGACAGGGATGGTTTGGTTCTGATGTGCCGTCTCGTGAAGATCACTTTTTAATCTTCCAATCAGCCATAACATTAAAACCATCTGCCTAATATTGTGTACATCCCCTCATGCCACCAAAACAGCTCTGATCTGTCGAGGCATAAACTCCACAAGACCTCTGAAGGTGTACTGTTGTATCTGGCACCAAGACGTTTCTACAGATCCTTTAAGTCCTATAAGTTGTGAGGTCTGACTTGTTTGTCCAGCACATCCCACAGATGCCTGATTGGATTGAGATCTGGCGAATTTTTAGGCCAAGTCAACACCTTGAACTCTTTGTCACATTCCTCAAACCATTCCTGAACAATTTTTTGCAGTTTGTCAGGGCTCATTATCCAGCTGAAAGAGGTCAGTGCCATTAGAGAATACCATTCCCATGAAGGGGTGTACTTGGTCTGCAACAATGGTTAGGTAGGTGGTACTTGACAAAGTAACATCCATATGAATGCCAGGACTCAAGGTTTCCCAGCAAAACACTGCCAAGTCGACATTGCCAGTCTGTAGCTACGCAGCCCCAAACACAACGAGCTGTGATGCACTGTGTTCTGACACCTTTACATCGTAGCCAGCATTAACATTTTCAGCAGTTTGTGCTACAGTAACTCTTCGGTGGGATTGGAGCAGACATGTTCGCCTTCGCTCCCCATGAGCATCAATGAGATTTGGGCACCCATGACCCTGTCACCAGTTCACCGGTTGTACTTCCTTGAACCACTTTTAATAGGCCCACTTGATTAAACAGTAAAACCAAATAAATTTCTCTTCTCAAATTTGAATGTCTTTGTTTTCACTGTTCTTTTACAAAATAATAATTAATATAATGACAACTTTATTAATTGTACAAAACAATTTTCTATAAATTACTACTTACTTGTACTTGGGCAGATCTTCATTCGCTAAGCGAATCTGCCTGCTCGCAGATATCTCGCGTAGCGACGGCCTGCAGGAGGCGGCGCCAGCCGACTCGATCAGCAGCGCACTTCACTCCGTCGGCCAGGCCGCAACTTTCTCCAAGGAGATGTTGTAGATCATCGGTTAACAGTCTATGCATGTTTAGCCTCAGGCAACCAGAAGATCTACATCCATAGGTGGGGACCCAGTCCAGCAGGCGTCTTGGAATTCAGTCATCCGGCATTCTTGCGACATGGCCGAAGAAGCGAAGGCGATGAAGACGAATGATCATTTCCATACTACGGCAACCAGTTCTCTCCCTGATCTCACGGTTTGGAATGAAATCGAGAAGCCGAACCTTCAGCATTCTACGGAGACAGTTGTGGTGGAAAGCATCGAGGTGGCTCAGTTGGTGTTGCTTGAGTGCCCACGTAGCACAGCCATAGAGGAGGATTGTAGTGACTCCACTCTCATATATTCTGGCCTTGGTGCTGATCGAGATGCCACTGTTTCTCCAGATGTTGTTTAGGGAGTTAAATGCACTGGATGCGAGACCTATCCGGATGTCAATCTCCTTGTCAATAGTACCATCACTTGAAATTGTTGAGCCGAGATAGCGAAAGTGATTTACTTGCTCGAGAGGATTCCCTTCTACCTCAATATCTAATGACTCAGAGAGAGGGAAGGGACGCTGGTTGTGAAATTTTCCAGCAAGCATGTTTTTTGTTTTCTTTGCACTAATCTGTAGGCCTGCTTCCTTGCCGTAGCTCACTATCAAGTCAGTTGTTTCTTGAAGACCGGCCGCGGAGCTATCCAGGACAGCTAAATCATCTGCATAGTCCAAGTCAGTGACATAGGATGCAGGGTAGCGCGAGCTTCTCCTCTTTTGGAGCAGGAAGCCTTTGGAGATGGATTTGTTCTGGATGGCTTTTTCCATAACCCAGTTTAAAACTAGGTTGAAGATAGGAGGAGCTTGGATGTCGCCCTGTCCCGTCCCGGACTTTACTTCAAACCACTCAGTGAGATCGTCACCGACGCGCACTGAACTGACGGTGTTAGTATAGAACGCTTTGAAGATGTTGATGTATTTCTTTGGTATTCCGTAATGTTCCAGGGTTACCCATATGTAGTCTTGATTTACAGAGTCGAACGCAGCTTTGAAGTCTATGAAGTTGACACAGAGTGGAAGGCCATACTCCAGCGCACGTTCGATTATCACTCTTAAAGAGAAGAGCTGATCCATACAGGATCGATTTTTCCTAAAGCCACATTGGTTTTCCCGAAGAGTGATGTCAATGCCATCAGCCAACCTTAAAATGATGATTATTTGGAAGAGTTTGGAAGCAGTGCAACGAAGAGTAATACCTCGGTTGTTCTCGCAGTAAGAGAAGTCTCCTTTCTTTCCAAGCTTTGTGATCACACCTTTTAGCCAGTCAGAGGGCACTTGCTCTAAGCTCCATACTTTATCAAAAATGGGCAAGAGTTTCTCCACTGTTGCTTCACCGCCAAAGCGAAGCTCCTCGTTGCTGATTTGATCAACTCCGCCAGCTTTGTTGTTTTTAAGCTTTAAGAGCGTGCTTCGGATTTCTTCGGCTGAGGGAGGGTGCATAGGGAGATCAATAAAGGCCCCTTCTTCCACCGGGTTCACGGGCGGTATGTCGACAGAATTCTCCAGTGTGGGGTTTAGCAAATTTTCAAAGTATTCCCTCCATCTGCCTAATTTCTTACCCTGGTCGACGATGAAGTCACCGTTCTTATCTCTAACTGCAGTGGTATTCTTCTGCTTTTTACCAGACAGGACCTTAATGTTATGCCAAACTTCCCTTTGATTTCCACCGCTAGAGGCGTGCTGGAGTTTATCCGCAATTCGGGATGCCCACTTTTCGTCATCTTTTCGCACACTCTTCTTGACCTTTTTGTTAACCTGCGAGTAAAGGGCATGGTTTGCTTTGGAAGACTTGAGTCTCTTAGTCTGATTACGCTTTTCAATGAGACTGATAGTTTCTGTAGACAATCGCTTGTCACACGCCTTCTTCAGTCTTTTCCCTAAAGTTTCTTTTGAGGCAGAATGGAAGGCATCTTTAGTGTGCTCCCAGTCATCATCCAGAGAGAAACTCAAGGAGACATCCACTGAGTGACAGTGTAGCGCCTGTTGATATGCTTCTCTTTTTTCACCATTCCTTAGAAGTTATAAGTTGGGGAGGTGGAGTTTTCTGCTTCGTTTTTGGGCTGAGAGTTTCAGGCGTAGTTTGCACTTGACAAGGTGGTGAGTAGTACATATGTCGGCTCCACGATAGCTCCGGACATCCATCAAAGATTGCCGCCAGCGTTTATTGATACAGATATGGTCGATCTGAGTAACAGTGTCGCCTTTAGGGGAGGTCCAGGAAGCTTTATGGATATCCCTGTGTTCGAATAGACTTCCTCCTATCACGTATTCCTGTAACACCGAGAAGTCCAGGAGACGGATGCCGTTGTCATTTGCCTGGGTGTGATACGAGTGGCGTCTGATAACATTGGGCCACGTGTCAACATCAGATCCAACTCGGGCGTTAAAATCCCCTAGAAGGATACGAATATCATTCTGGGAAATATACCTGTGAGCCTTTTCAAGATTTCTATAGAACAGGTCTTTCTCTTTCTCGTCCGTGACTTCCGTAGGAGCATACGCTACGATGACTGATGTTCACCTGACGGCTGAAAAACCTTGCAAACATGATTCTGGCTGAAAAGGGTGTAAATGATATCAGGGAGGTCCTTAGATGTTTTGCGATTAGGATTCCTACGCCATGCTCCTTCTTCTTATTTGTCCCAGAGTAAATAAGAAGGGACCCATTGTCAAGAATGGTTTCACCAGACCCTGGCATGTGGGTTTCTGTGATGCCGAGAATGTCAATATGGTAGTCGGTGAAGGTTTGTTCCAGCTGATATAACTTGCTGGAATTACTGACGAGGGAGGTAACGTTCCAGGTCGCAATGGATAATGGCCATCTTGCGAGGCGTATTCCTGGATGTTCTTTATTCTTCATAATGTCTGATGCAGTAACATGTATAGATGATCTTTTACAACAACTACTACGAGTAGTAGAGCGTCTTGAAGAAGTTACGATCTTTTTATAGGTGTAAAAATTAGACTTCTCCTCTGCATCCTTAGGGCGATGCGAATCTTGGGACATCATGCTAGGGGCTTCCGATCGGCAGTCATGTGAGAAGGACAAGTATTCTCTCCCGTGGTCACATCACGTGAACTTTGCAAAAAATATCTGTGAGTTTCTGTAGCAATATAGGATTTTTACAAGGTAGGGAAGCTGCCCCAAACGCAAAACCCCCAACCTGGAGGGCCAGGGTTCCAAGGATAAGAGTATCACCAGGGGAAAGACGTGTACAGCCAACAGGTGATGCCAGATGTAAAAAGCAACTGGTTTTGAGGCGCCAGTGACCCGCCTTCGCCCCTTCTCCTGTCGGTTTTAAACAGTTCCGCCACGGGAAGGCCAGGAGTTGGACATTTGGTTGACAGAGGCTGTGTTTTGCGCAAGCCTTTGGGGGATTTTATAGAAGTTAGAGAGCTTAACCTCTAATCCGCCCCCGGCGATATCAACCTTCGGAATTCTGTACAGTCCTGTACAGAAATAGCCCTACTCAACACCATAACTGTAGTAATCCATATTATATCAAGAAGCGCTCAACTAAGTAAAGAGAAGCGACATCCATCATTGCTTTAAGACATGAAGTGTCTTTTAATTCATAAAAATAAAGAAAAACTATTGAATTAGAAGGTGTGTCAAAATGTTTGACTGCTGCTTTATTTGTAGTGCATGCATACAGTGTTTATAAAAAGTCTACGCACTCTTGTTAAAATGTCGGGGTTTTATGGCGCAAAAAATGAAACCAAGATAAATCATATCAGGACTTTTTCCACCTTAAGTGTGATATGGCTACCAGCAAAATTCCAGTGAAAAACAAATATAAACGTTTGAGGAAAACAACAACAACAAAACTTACAATAACCTTCCATTTTTTCAATCAGATTGCAAGGGGATCTGCTCACAGCCCACTTCAAGTCATTCCAGAGATCTGGCTCTGATTGAGCTATTCCAAAATGTTAATCAAGATTATGCTGATGAAGCCATTCCTTTGCTGACTTGGATTTGTGCTTTGGGTTGTTATTGTGCGGAGACATGAATTTTTTCTCCATCTTCAGCTGTCTAACAGAAGCCTGCAGGTTTTATGCCAGAACATATTTGGAGCTATCCCTGAGTCGGTCTATCTTGACTAAAACCGCAGTCCCAGATGAAGAGAAGCAGAACCCCGGGCATGATGCTGCCACCACCATGCTTCACCATGCTTCACCATGGGTATAGTGTTCTTTGCGTGATAAACTGTCTTGTTTTTGGAGCAAATATATCTTTTAGAATCATGCACAACAAGGGTTGCCAGGCAAAACAAACCTCACCCAGCATAACTTATTTTATACCTATATGTTGATAATGGGAATATTTCTCAATCATCAGCTGTCAGGTTATCGTCCTACGAAAATCCATGACATTGAGTTTGACATTTAAAAATCATTCAAGATCAAAGGGCATGGCGGCAACTGAAAGCCCATATGGCACTTCCTATAAGTAACCTATATTATAACTTTATAATGGTAAATATCTGGCTATCATCAACTGTTTTAAAGTTATAGCCCTTTGAAAACCCATGACCTTCAGTTTGACCTTTGAAGGTCACTCAAGGTCAAAAATCATGGTGCCAAATGAAAGGCCATATGGGAGTTCCTAGATGCTCATAATAGTAAACATCTGTCTATTGGCAACCGTTTTTGAGTTATAATGGAAAATATGTTATTTTGACCAAAAGGTTGGCCTTTCTGGTGACCTTGACCTTCACCTTATTACCCCCAAAATGTATTCGGGTTATCTATAGACCATTGCCCACCTACCCTGAAAATTTGAAGTCAATTGATGCAACCGTCTAGATGTGAGATTGTTGACAGACAGACACACAAACAAGCAAACCGCACTGATTACAATACCTCACCCTGCTTACTCCATCACGAGCGAGGTAAAAATTTCTGCCTTGCTCTCATCCAACCACAACACATGTTTTGGTAAATTTAGGTGGGCTTGGATATTTATTTATTTAAAGGCTTCCACCTAGCCAGGGCCGTAGCCAGCATTTTAAAATCACCGAGGTCTGTGATGTGCGCGCAAAGCGCGCGCCAAAAATTTTACGACATATTTAAATGAGAGGGGAGAATTACACATCACACAAGAGCTCTATTCTTGAAATTACTTTGAATGGTGTTTGAACTGAATATCATCAGTTTTGAAAAAAAATCATGCATGTGGCAAGAGTAAGAATAATTTAAGCTTGTTTAATGGTTTGATCTGGCCCAAGCAATGAGGACAAAAGATACCCT
>JAOANJ010000006.1:23534073-23550599 GCA_026413345.1 Ariopsis seemanni | reverse complement strand
CAGAAAGGCCCTGGCCGGCCACGGGGCTCGAACCCGGACCTTCTTGCTGTGAGGCGACAGCGTTAACCACTACACCACCGTGCCGCCCGAAGCAAGCAAGTAAATAAATAAATGGAAGCTAAAAAACATCACAAAAAGAACCTTGACTTGCTAGCTAGCCAAATCAGTTTCAAGTACAGGTATTTAAACTGCTTGTATTTATTCGAGGAAGGATTATTGTTCACACTTATGTTGAACAAGGACCCCCCCCCCCCAAAAAAGAAGAGGTCTCTGTGCCTGCCGCACACAGCGATTGCTTTCAATGTAAACTGAACTGTTTCCAAAAACTTAATTACACTAAAATTAATTCAAGCTTAAAATCAGCTTGCGGTTTAACGTTTCTTTCATCAATTGAGCCGAACCACAGAAAGCCAGATACCCTACAATTACGTGTTTAATAATGAAGCACAATAAAAACGTAAATCCATTATAATACAGCTTGTATTTTTATCATTACGTTTTATAACCAGCACTGAAAGTGAAGGAGAGAAGTAGTCCTTTTTCTCAGTGCAAATGCTCTGCCACGGCTTTTTGGAGACAAGTTACTTTATAGCATGACTACTGAAATGGGCAGCATTTCTTTAAGCCAGGATTTGGCTGAATAGCTCTGTGGGTCTCCACAGTTGTCGAAGCCAAAGCAGCGGGCACAGCGTGACCTCATCTCTCTCAGCGTTCATACAGTGCAGCCAATCTCATTTCCATCTCCTGAGATCATCAAGTTCATTTTGTAGTGCCCCCCTCCACACACCCCCAGTCTTTCTTTTCTCTCATCATGTTTTCTTTTTGCATTCCTAAACAATATTGGGTCGAACGCAGGGCCTCTCCATGTTGTCCAAGGCCTTGGCTCTATGTATTCACAAAGCCTTTCTAGAACAGATTGAATTAGTGACAAACAGTTTGAAGAAGTTTTAGATTGAAAAAAAAAAAGTGTTATTCATACCAACGAGTAAAAACCCACTGAGGCTCGAAACTAGAGTTGATGACGTTTTCCTGCATATGAAATGCATGCTCCACTGTGCAAAATGTGTTTGTTTGCAGAAATACTCATTGCAAAAGGGGTCGAATTTGATCATGAGCCTACATAAGCTTACAGAAAATGGAGCTGCATAAAGTAACCGTATGAAACGTTCATTTTTGGGGGCTTTTGTTTACTTTAAAATGTCATCAGAATGATTCATCCCCCACGGTTTAACTAGCCAGTCTTGTACTGATGTGACGTCATGACTTGCATTGTACAAAAAGCAGGGCATATGGTGTGTGAAAGTGTGCGTGTGTGCGCATAATTACTGCAGGACAAGAGGCTATTCTGTCAGCTGATAATGCATCTTATGTGGCACAGGTTTGAAGGCACGGGGGGGGAGTTACTGAATGCATTTCATTATACATGGAGAATCATTTAACCAAGCTAAACCCTGACTTCTATAGAAATTTGGTGCAAAATAAGAACAGCAATGAAAATCAACAAGGTGTATAATAAAGCTGATTACAGATCTGTCAAGTCGAACTTCAACTGGTACGAAATCCAACCAGTACGTGTGTGGTTTTTTTGCGCTGGAGTTGATGTAATGCCCTCCCCGACAACACCATAAATCTCATGATTATTAAAAAATAAATACCTGATTCAGCCTTGAATCAAAAAGGTCAGTCTAAGGAGAAATTGCCCATCTATAAGAAATAACTGCTCTTCTAAGTTATAAATGGTCAGTTTCCACAGTATTTTAGCTAGAAAATTTGGGAAAAAATTACTTTGTAGGCTATCACAATCAAAAATCTACTAGAACAATTATGTCACACTCTGAGTATAAAATTGTTTATGAGGCAGACCATTTGTGGAATCAATTTCTAAGCAAGAAGGAAGTCGGTCTTACTGCCTCATTTATTTTGCATCCGGGTACATAAGGTACACCATAAATGAACATGAAGCAAAGTGCTAGCTTTATGGGCTCGGTGACTGGCCCAGGATTATAGTAACGTTTCTGAGAGGGCTGATATCCGGCCTGGACTTGGACAGGTTTATACATAAAAGGCCAGATGTTTAAGCCATGCAATCGTAGGGTCTTCAAAAAATTTTTTTTAAATAAATAAACAAAATATGGCAAACCTAGTTTGACTGGCCATTTTACCCCCACTTAGATTTCGTCAAATCTTTTAGTAGATAATCGTCTCCGTTTTTCCACAATCTTGCTCGTCAACAGTCACAGTAGCTGGGATTAGTGCTGCATCGACTACAGGTCATAAACTCAATTACCGACCTCTGACCAGAAAAAAAAAAGCCTCCTAAACTCTGATTACGTGCAACTTTCAGGTTAACCATAAAGCACAACAGTTTACATTTTAGGTATTATTCAATGGTGCTTGAAAGTTTGTGAACCCTTTAGAATTTTCTCCATTTCATCAACAACGCTTTTTCTGAGGTCCTCAGAAATCTTTGTTCGTGCCATGATACACTTCCACAAACGTGTTCTGAAGATCAGACTTTCACAGATCCCTGTTCTTTAAATAAAACAGGGCGCCCACTCACACCTGATTGTCATCCCATTGATTGAAAACACCAGAGTCGAATTTCACCTTCAAATTAACTGCTAATCCTAGAGGTTCACATACTTCTGCCACTCACAGACGTGTAATATTGGATCATTTTCCTTAATAAATAAGCGACCAAGTATAATATTTTTGTCTCATTTGTTTAACCGGGTTCTCTTTATCTACTTTTACATAGCACTTGTGTGAAAATCTGATGTTTTAGGTCATATTTATGCAGAAACATAGAAAATTCTAAAGGGTTCACAAACTTTCAAGCACCACTGTCGCTGAGCGGTTCTTGACATAATATGGATTACTACAGTTGAGGAACAGAACAATTTACTCTGTACCAGTACTACCTCGACACAACATAACTGATGGTCTCAAATGCACAGAGAAGGCAAGAAACTTCCCTTTTGACGAGACACAGTTGTTAATTGAAAAGCATTCCAGGTGACTACCTCATAAAGCTGGTTAAGATAACGTGCAAAGCATTATTAAGGTAAACAGTGTCTATTCTGAAAAATCTAAAATATGAAACATTTTATCACAATGTATTTGACAGTATTGTTTTCTTCTTATTCTTTTGGCTGTTCCCATTAGGGGTCACCATAGCGGCTAATGTCCTTCCATCTTCTCCTGTCCTCCATATCTTTTTCGGTCACACCAACCATCCTCGTGTCCTCCTTCACCATATCCATAAGTCTCATATTTAGCAGTATTTGACAGAATTGTTTTACAATGTTAAATAGTCAAAGCACAGAGAAACTTGAGTAGGTGTACCCAAACTTTTGACTGGTACTGAATTTATAGTCCCACTCAAAAGTTTGGACACACCTTTGAAATCAAAGGTTTTTCTTTAGTCTTCAAGCTAGACTGCCTTTCTGATTTTTCCAAGTGTAGGTCATAAAAATAATTTTCCCTGACACCCAATTATTTTTGGTTAGTGGACCGAAAGCTTCTGAATTTAAATCACAGACTTCCAATTTTATTAGTTTTTTAAAAATAGAACAATTAATGATTTTAGAGCCACGCGACCCTAAGTTCTCCGCTATTTTTTCCTGCTTCACCATGACCCAATTCAAGATACTACGTCATGCATCATATGGTAGGCTTTCCCCGTTTGTGCAAGGCATTGTAGGGTAAAATTTGAAACAGGAGAGAAAAATGGAGCACGTGAGTGTGCGAATGAAAAACGTGAAAGACTGACTACAGGAATGGAAAGCGAGAAGAATAGATGTTATGTTGTGAAGGAAAGGAAACGCAGGACCAAACTAATAAATATTGGTGGTCAGCAAGCACCTCGGTGTGATCAGCTGTTTGTTTAGCGACAGAATTATGTAAAATGTTAGTGGGCAGTCGAAGTAAACCTGTAGACGGCAGTAATGCAACACTGGCTGCTAGCTGCTGTAAAACCCAAAAGAAGAAGCAGCAGCAGCAGAAGGTAAACCTGTCTGCTTGAAGCAAGCGATTTCATGCACGTTATTTGCTCAGGAATCCCCTCAAATTAAATAACTTCCCAGCCACAGAATGGCCTGATATTTTGAGATATTACAGAAATAAACATCACAATGACCAAATTTCAGATGGAACTAAATTTCACCGATTGTGAAATCAAAAGGTCGTCTAGCTTTAAAAGTTTATTTTTATAGATAACAAAAACCCATTTCCAGAAAAGTTGGGATCTTTTCCAAAATACCAAATGTTGCAGTTTTGCAATTGGAAATCACACGCTCTGATTGGCTACTCTACTACCAGGCTATCAGCTTATATACCGAGAGTAGAGGAAAACAAAATGGCAGCACGTGTTGCTAAACCAACCGAGAACAAAAAAAACTCTACTTGAGAACAAAACCCCAAACACACACAAAATACCACAAGCAACACAATATGGAATAAAAGTATTTCATGGTAAGAACATTTTATTTTTCAAGAATTACTGCATTTTTCACAAATTGCTACTGTCATTTTGCCGGTTTGTTTACCTTCTCAGTGGAAATGATTTTGTTGGACGTTTTGTATAAAGTTATCAAATTTGCAAAAAAAAAAAAAATGCCCCGTTTCTCAAAATCCAGTGAATGTGGATAGAATAAAACAGTTATTCCACTCACTCTCATACATGGCTGACAGCCAACTCAGCACTACATGCCTCATCAGCCATCAGCTTATGTATGACTCCATTTCATGGAATAACAAATTAAAAACAAAAAACCAAAACAGGATTTTACATGGTTGTGGAAAGATATGAAGTTGATCAAGTGGCGAACATACTCAGGCCTGAATGAAGTGAAAATATTTTTTCAACACAAGTTGTTTATCTTCACATCACCCTGTAAGGTTTTTTAATTATTAAATGGAAAACCACAAAAAAAAAAAAAAAAAAAAAAAAATGCTAGGTCAGTCAAAAGAATTTAAATTTTGAACCGGTTCACTATTTTGACATGCGTCTAGTCAGCAGGAAAACACTGGGAGTGAAGTATTGGAAAATATTTCACTCCGATCTGCGATGTATTCCGTATGAAAAATGAGGTTTTCAACACGAGAAGATAAACTTCAGACCTTCCAGCCAATTTGTGATTTTCTTTTCATTATACACACAAACAAAAAGTACACATTTATCAAAAAAAAAAAAAAAAAAAAAAAAAGAATTCATCGATTTCCTCACGAGTGACATTCAGAGATTCGTGTCACGGTTTTGGATCTCAAGGTCTCGGATGTAGTTAGTATGAAAAATACAAGTGGTATATTTCCCAGTAAAACACACACTCATGTCCATATAAGGTGGCATGAAGATATGAAGTTTATCTTCTCATGTTGAAAAATATTTCACTTGTGAAATATACATTCACCTCTTGAAGATAAACCTCGTATTTTCACACAACCCTGTAATACATTTCATTTTGAAAGTAAATTAAATGCAATAAATAAAATGCATTATGCACAAAACCAGACATTTTCAGTTCAACCTTTATTAATTGACTTGTTCTTTTTAAATTAACTTCCTTTTCTTTGTAAAATCAGAAAACAAAAACAACCTGAACAGGAGTGATAAAGCCTGCCTTAATTTAAAATGGTACACAACACAAAAATAAACAATTGGTAACTTTTAAGTGTTCCTAAAACATCCATCCAGCTCAGCTTGGTACAATAGGTTTGGCATGTCTGTTTGAATGCCTTCAGTTGGTTGTTTCTTCTTAAAAAAAGAAAAAAAAAAGAAAAAAGAAAAAAAAAAAGCTTCTCTCTTTAATATTATTGCAATTCAGACAATATATAAAACAAAAAGGCTGCTAAAACCACAACTTAAAAAATATTTCATTAGTGCCAATGTTTTTGAACTTGCTGTCTACACTCACGCATACAGACATATCTGCATACACTTATCCAGCACACAGACCTGAAATAAGCGGTCACACATACATTTATTCGCCTCCCTAACCAGCATATATATTAGCAAACACACACCAAGCTTCTTAATCTCTCAAATGACACACATTCAGTGATGCCATACTAATGCTCCATGTCACCTCCTCCGTTAAGGACTTCTCTCATGCACACACAGGCCGAGAGGGCATGTTATACAGCTAATTCACATCAGAGTGATCATAGTCATCAGAACAACAAACTTGATTGAGTAGGAAAAAAACGAGGTCAGCATATTAAGGAAGAGAGACATCTCTGGATTCCATTTTTCCACATTTAAAACAAAGACGAGATACAGTCAGACATCAGAACTGCATGGCTGGGTGTGTTTGACATTGCCAGTAAATAGGAGCTGTAACATTTTCAATCGTCTTCTGTCAAGTGCTCAACATCACATAGAACATTGTATGATGCATATACATTTGTCCGTGTTTTTTTTTTTTTTAATTATTACAGTGCATGCCTGAGTGATGCTGCCTCAGTATGCAAGTGTGATCTTATATAAACTCAAGATTTAGAACTCATCCAGTTGAGTTAAAGTCCATTTGTCCATCTTTTTGTTCAGTTCAAGTCTTGCTGTAAAAGTCTTCATTTAAGGATAAAAGGTGTATGAGGGATGTGTAGGCATGTGCGTCTGTGTAGGTCAGTCAGCAGTTTTGCACTGCAATACTTAAGGAAGAGGAACGAAAACAAAACAAAACAAGAGGCCGTGCCCCACACTCTGCATCTTCACGCTCCTGAGATTTTAGAATGGAGATTGGATTATGGAGAGCAGGGTACACAGCACGGTCTTTGTGAAGCTGATGTGTTTAACAGTGTGTGTACAACTGTAACCAGTGTTCTCTCTTATGCTATAATGCAAGTTGGTATGGGTAATAATCTGTGGTTCTCAGCACTGGAGTACATTTGAGTGTGTGTATCTGTACTATATGACTGAGTGCTTGTTTTTATGAAATTTGTCGATATATTTCTGCTGGCAAACACATTTACTAATTATTTTACGTCTATAAACATGTAAATTCTCCAGATTCCTGCGTTTTTACACCTGCATTTACTTAATTGTGGATGTACAACTGGGTGCTTTTCAGTATACTTACGTCATAATGACATGTGTGCTGCCAGTGTGTGGGTGTGTGTGTGTGTAAAAATGTGTCAGTCAGAGGGAGTCAGAGCCTCCACCCAGCAAGTCTCCAGGTAACAGAGCTGCGGGGCTGCTCATCTGGTGTCGATCCTCCAGAGCTGGTGATCCCCACAGGCTGCTACTTGGATACCCAGCTGGCATTGCAGCCCATAGCCCTTGCCTGCTCGGTTCCACACCCACTGCATTGCTGCTTGCTCCACCTCCACCTGCACCATTGCTCCACTGGGCAAAGATGTTCAGGCCTGGTGCCTGGACAGGGACTGGATCTGGGGAACCACCCGTACCATCCAAACTCTGCCAGCTCGAGCCTGTTGGCACGACTCCACCCCCATTGCCACCACCTCCTGTGTTAGAGCTTCCTCCTCCTGCCCGCTCCCTGTCTCCGGAGCTACCAGTACCCACTGTGCCAACTGCACCTACACTGGACGACCCTGCTGCAACTTGCGGCCCGCTTCCACTGGTGCTTCCACCCTGGGAATGTGCAAAATAGCGGGCAACCTCATCCTCGCTCACAAACTCTGCCAGGATTGTGGTGTTGCCCAGAACACACCTGGTAAAACAGAGTCAAAAGGTTTTTTTTTTTTTTTTAAATAGAGGAATAAAAGAATATGGTTATATACAGAGTGAAAACACATTAAAAAAAAATAAAAAAATAAAATAATCTACTAACATGTGCAATGCACTCTGAGCTTTGGCTGCTTCTTGGCGAGTATTGTAGCGAATCAGAGCACTGCCCTGGGTTAGACCAAGGTGAAAGGTCAACAGTGGACCATGCTGCATACAGATAGTGCGCAGGGTGGAACCATCAATCTAAACACGAGAAGAAAAAAAAAAGTCAGTCAAGATCATTACTTGCAAGTTAATTAAAAATGCATATGCTTTCTCGAATTCAGTATATTTAAGTCTGAAAAACTCTATGCAAAATCTCCTCATATTAACATACCTGAGGAGTAAGATTACTCAGCAACAGCCAACAACTCCCCCTTGAGGCTCCACCGTCACTCCATGCTGACCCTGTTTAATAGGCAAACACCCATCGTCAACCTCCATAAAACTAGAAAGCAAAATCCTTTTAACTTGCAACATAAAATCAGGCAATAATTCGGGGGGGGACCCATTCTGACTGATATTGTAGCCAAAAACAACAAAACCCTAAATATAGCCTCATAGATATTAATAACTTTTTTTCTTCATAGGCAGAGACTAAAATCATGATACCAGATCCATATCTGGTTTCGTGGCTTCCTCCAGATCCACCCCAACTCCTCCCTAATCGTGGTCCTCCTCCTGCCCATGGGGACACAGAGGGCTGTTTCTGATTGGTCAGTCCAGGAGGTGGGCGTGGTAGCTGAGATGCATTTCGATTGGTCTTCCAAGGCTTGTTGTGTCCAATGGGCTCAGGAGGCCAGCTTGGCTTATACTCTGCAAACTTAGCTGTTGGGACAGAAATATTAATGAAATCAGAGCTCTCGATTCATATTTGGGGGGGAAAAAAATAAATTAAAAAAATCCTTCATTGATTCTGAAAAACGTTTGTTACCTGAATTGTGTGCATTGTTGAGGGGGCTGTCTGAGGCACTATAGGGCCAGGCACCAGGTGAAGGCAGCAAGGTGTTTAGGGAAGGGTTTGATTCTGGATGGGGGGAGGAGAGAAAAACAACTCATTTTACCTTAAATGTTAAATTTTGTCTTTCGAGTTTCCTTTCCAAGAAGAGCCCTGAACTGCACTGGTGTGAGGGTAGCTACCTGTGTTATCTCTTAGCAACTGGTGCTCAGTATCACTGAGGCTTGACACTGCAGATGAACTCAGCATGCTCCCAGGGGTCATGTAGGGGTCAGATTCAGGATCAACACTCTGTATTCCTTTCCATGGCACCCCTGGCTGGAATTCTACACCAACATAATAAAATTAAATAGTAAACTTTGAACTAGGCATATGAGGGGGAAAAAAAACCCTCACTTTCAGTGCTTGTGCACATATCCGATTGTATCTGGAATTCAGATTTGGCTCTCCTATCTATGTCACAAGAGGAGCTCATTAAAAATTATGCCACCCCATCATCTGAGTATCTCCACTCATGGCTTGAGAACTGCCTTTGCTTATGAATAGTCATGAGGAATATGCGACATCATTGGCTAGTGGAAGAGGGTGTGTGTGGGGTGAGCAGTGGCTCATTATCATTTAAAGGAACAGGCACTCAAATCAGCTGTTTAGACCGGGTGAGAAGGGAGCTGTGGTGCTTTATCCTTGGGATATTTTGACCAAAGCATGTCAGACATTTCACTAAAACCTCAGGGAGTATATAAAATAAACTGATCTGATTTGAGCCATGATTTTGATACAGTACTGAAACCACAAGTTGGAGAATTATTGGCACCCTTACTAAAGATGCATTTAAAAAGGTTATAGAAAAATGTATTTGCTCTTTATTAGGTTAATTTCACACTGAAAAACATGAGATAAAAAGACTTAAGCAAAACAAAACCCCAAACATGACTTATTAAAAATGTACCCTCTAACCAAAATCTTCCATGTCAAAAATTACTGGTGCCACTGAATTTAGTATTTTGTGCAAGGTCTTCTCCTAGAATGCTTGAGGAGACTGGAGAATACAGAATAAGGCATCTGGAACAACAGGATTTCAATGGGATTTAAAATTATGAGATTGGGGGTGTCATGTCAAAAAACTGGATTATGGATGTGTGGGTTTAGATGCATGTTTTGGATCACTCTTCTGCTAGAAGAGGCAACTATGACCCAGCTGTAGCCTCTTGGCAAAGACAGACAGATTTTCATTTCAATCTCCTGGAACATCAGGAAGTCCATGATGCCATGTATCCTAACAAAAGTTCAATACCTTTGGAAGAAAAACCGCCCCAAAACATCCATACTTAACCTAATTCGCACTGTTTTCTCTGTATAACCCTCTTTTTTTTTTTTTAAACCCAGGTGTTTACATTTGTGGATGGATAAAAACTAGTTCCAAATAGTGGGTATGGAACTGGCATCTAATTGCGCATTGTCTAATTGGACACTTGGTGATGCCAAAATGCTACCATCAACACTGATCCCTGGATAAATGTTTGCCTCTCCAACCATCCTCCTCACCGTGCGTTGGGGCCAAACACACTTGTGTCCTCTTCCTGGCAGGTTAGCTATGAAGTTATTTAAATTTCTTAAGTGTTACCCTAACAGTGGACATGGACATTTTCAGACATGCAGATATTTTTAGAGACGTTGCTGAATTTATGAAACTCCGCAGACCTCATTTCATTTGTCCATTTTCTCATCTTCCCCCATATTGATGAAAGACTCGTGAACTTACTACTATAGTTACACTGTTTTCATAAGAATGTTGAGGAGCGAAGGGGTTTTGTTTATAAAAATTTTTTTCATAGAACAAAGAAAAACATAGTTGTCATATCCAATGACCTCATGTCTCATTCACATGTAAGAAAACATCTAACATGATCATAATTAATGTAAACAACAAACATGGCTCCTGTTAGTACTCACAGCTGCGGATTAGCTTGCTAGCTTTAGCAATATGTCTGCCGAGCCTTGTGGAAGACTCCGGTCATGTGCAAGGAGTGCAGGGGCAGTGTGTGCGCGCAGGTAGGTCACCCATCCAATTGTTTCATTCGGACTGAATAGATTTTACACAGCCCTATGACTGCCACAGATGGACTTTTTTTCTTTCTATTGTCAAAGCATTTGATTTATTCATTGCTGCCAAGATGTAAAGAGAATTTCAAGAAATACAACAAAAATGCTTCTAAAAATTTACCTACCCTGGCTTTAATAGCTAGATTTCTCTCATTTTAAATTTATGCCACCAAGACAATTTTATACCTTTTTTAACCAACTTTACCAAGTGAGCTAATAAATTGGGATCTGACTGGAGGCAATTAGGTAGCATTATACATTGTTCCTAAAGTAATAATTACCCGGAGGCCAGCTGGACGTTCCAGTCTTGGTTCCCATTTTGTTTCCAGGAGTTCTCTGCCAGCTGTCCGAGGATCCTTGGAGAGGGCCACCCAAACCTTCAGCGCCCAATAGATCATACGGAGGATACGGGGAGCCTCCTCTCTTCAGAGGAGTTACAATAGGGCCTAGGAATAGCAGTATAAAGCAAAGTTGACACTTTAAAAAAAAAAAAGCCACCCCACCTCTGTCCACCCACCAGAAGCCCCCTGCGTTGGGCCTCTCACAGAATAAACTCACCATTTTTGTGCAGTGCATCATCAGGAGACGAGGGAGCTGGTGAGTGACCCTCCATCATCCATTTAAAACGAGACTGCTGTCCCCCACCTTCTTTCAGACCACCTGGACCACTGGCCATGGACCCCAACTCAAGACCAGACAGATTCACACCAGAACCAAACCCTGGGATTAATAATATGGAAGGTTAGGAGAGAAAAAAAAAAAAAGTCTCACGAAAGAGGTTACAATGAGTACGCACCTGAATATGCAGGTGATTTTTGATGCAGGTCTGCCACTGAGCCTCCCAGTCCAGGGTGAGGCAATGAGTCAGACATGGGCATTTTTTGGCTACCACTACCAAGGTGAGATGGAGAAAGTTTAGAGCTTCCCCCAACATTGCCCACCTGCTGTTGCCGCTGCTGCTGAAGTACAGCCATGATTCTCGCAAGCTATTAAGGGGAAAAGCACAAAATCAACTGTTTAGATATTTTAATAATGCCCAAAGTGTCCTTTTAGGATTTCAGAGTTACGCATTTGTCAATAATAGGATAATAAGCAAGACAGCATTGCATTCAATGGTCCACACCTGCTGGGGATCTGCTTGCTGACGCACATTCTGAGGGAACTTGCGCTGGTTCTGTAAGAGCTGTTGCTGCTGCTGCTGCTGCGGTTGCTGCTGCAGGAGCAGCTGACATGCCTGTGATGAAGCAAATCAGAGAGTGAAACAGCCATAAACCGCAAAACCTAAAGGGTTATATTTCTAGTCTATTCAAGCGGAAGAAAACATAACCACAAATGGATTAAATGGTACAATGTCAGCTTAATTTAGGCTAATGAGCCCTGATACGCCAGCTCGGACACTCACCAGCTGGAACTGGATGTGAGGAGGGTAGATGCTGCTGAGCATGGCGATGTGTTGGGGGGACAGCTGAGGAGGGAAAACTCCTCCACTCACTGCTCCAACACCCCCACTTGGAGGAGGCATCTGTTTCAGCACAGAGCCTGGCACCTAGACAACAACAGCATCACACATTTACACCAGCAACCTTTTTTAAAAAGCCACTGACAGGGTTGGGTTATTTTGATATCAATTAGAAATGTGTGATATTGGAATAATATTGAAATTAGCAAGAAGCAAAAAAAAAAAAAATTGGTTTAACCAATAATTTAAATAGATATTTTATTACACAATTATTGTACTCAGGAAGGATAAAATATTTAGGCAACACAGACTACTGTAAAATGTCTACTGGAATGGACACACACACACACCCTCTACCTACCTCTCGGTTGTGTTTATATATTAAAAAAAAAAAAAAACATTTGAGATTTGAAAAATGTCCAGTCAGTCCACATAGTACAGCACGGGGTGTTTAAATTTTTTTTTTTTTGGGGGGGGGCTGCTCAGCAACAACCATGATGAAAACTGCTGAAAATCTGCTCAACTGGAAAAAGGTCAAATTGTCCCGTCCCCCACTCCCCCTCCCATTTTGCAAAAGCAATTAGACAAGGTTCTAATTAAGATGCACACTTTGCCACATGCAGCAAGGCAAGTGGACGTCACTGTGGTCAAGCCAAAGGCTACACAGACTCCAATATAACCAGCAAACATATAACACCCAGTCAATATATTATATAATAATAAAATGTCATTAGGATAATGTTAATAAATGAATCCTCTATGTGCTACTGATGTTTGAGATTATCATGAACACAATTTTGCAAATAAACACACAGGATACCAAGTTTGACGTGTAGAGCCCCCCCACACACGATCGACGACGGTGTTATCCCAGCACAATACCTTGGATACACAGTACCAGTCAATAGTTTGGATACACCTAATTCAATGGTTTTTTTCTTTATTTTTATTCATTAAAGGCCATGTCATGTCTTAAAGTAATAATGGAAGTCATTTCTCTTTACTTAGTTGAGCGGTTTCTTGACATAACATGAATTACTACGGTTGTGAAATAGGGCCATTTACTGTATTTTTATTATTTACTGTTTGATCTCAAATGCATTAAGGCGGCAGGAAATTACATGAAGTTTTGACGAGACGCAGCTCTTAACTGAAAAAGCACTCCAGGTGACTACCTCATGAAGCTGGTTAAGATAACGCCAATAGTGTGCAAAGCTTCATCAAGGTGGCCGTTCCGAAGAATCTAAAATATGAAACATTTTGTTTATCACTTTTTTTTGTTTACCACAAAACTCCATACATGTTCCAGATGTCATTTGTTCTACAATGTAGAAAATAGTCAAAATACCAAAACGGCCTATAAATGAGTAGGTGCGCCCAAAGTTTTGACTGGTACTGTGATGGCAGTTGACAGAAGTCAGTCAGTCATTTCAAACACTCACAATTATGCTGAGACCAAGGCGAAGTTGCAATTTTTAATTCCTTGTCTGCAACCAGTAAAAGCCACCAAAAACATCCCTCAACTTGTAATTTCAACTAGTCAACTTAATCAGTTTTTTCCCTGTTTATGAAGTGATGTCAAATCATTATGGCCACATACACTGTAAAAAGTGGAACGTCCCCCTTCACCACCTTTAAATTAGTTTATAGCAGTACTAGCTTTATATCAGGTAATAAACAGCCACAGTGGTTAATCTATAACCACTGGCTATAATAATCGCTGTTTAATGTTGATCATTACAATCTAAAGAGTCATCACGTACATTAGCTGGCTAGCTTGTTGCCGAGATACTCGCTCTTGTAGCTGCACTGTTTTGTTTCAGTCGATATTTGAAGTTCACTATAGTAGAACAGTACCAAGAGCCACTCAGGCCTAGAACTGTAAAAGTACAGTTAATATTGTGTTTAAGCTTCATGTGCTGACAAAGCAAACAAAAGATACATTTTCATTGAGACATCCAAGTTTTTTCTGCTTTGTGACATTCCGAGGTGGGAAACGACATTATTACGACTTGCAAATTACCACTTCAGGCAAAATCTACAGCATCGGGTATGGCTGACGTGCACCTCTGAGGAAATCTAAATACAAGGTCACAAGGAAACAGACCGAAACAACTGATTGGTCAGTCCATTTAGTAGCATCGTATTTCTAGCTGCTCTTTCTCCTCCACGAAAAATCAGAAATCTATCACCATATTGTGTTAATAAAAGTGCGATGTTCTATAGTGGTTGTAGATCATTATGATGGCCAAGTTAATCCTGCATCTAATCCTGTGGATTTAAACACTCTGGAATTATTTTTGTGCCTCTTTCCAGAGTGCACAGTAGGACTTTGGCTTCAAGTTGCTCATACTGCTGAATACAGACGAGTTAAACACTTCAGAAATGCTTGCAGTAATAAGGAAAAAAAAAAAAAATCACTTGGTTCACAAGTAATCACGTGAGGTTTCTTTTCCCTGCAGTAAATTTGTTTCAAAACAACATTTTCTCCTTATTTTCCCAATATTATTCTTACAGTGAAATAGACCCCTTGCACTGTCGTCACATTTAACTAACAGTAGCTACCCTATGTCTGGAAAACAAGTGAACTTTGTTTACATACTGGTCATATACTGAAGCCAAGCAAAGATGTCTGGCATCTGTTGCTGTTGTCCAAAGAAAACTACAGCTAAAAAGGGCTCTACTACCGGGTTATGTAGATAATCTTAGTTAGAAAGAAGCAAAGGATAGATATACATGGAAATCAGAGTTTATTAGCGGTTATGAGCTGTACAAAATTCCTCGAAATGACTGGAGTAACGGTGCAGATTTGTAGCCTAGCATTAGCTACACGTTGAAATATACCTTCTTTTTCCCCCCCGAAGAGTCCTGACATGGAAGAACAGTTTAAAAAAAAAAAACAAAAAAACCAAACCCACACACCATTACAAAAGCAAGACAATCATCTTCGTGTAAATTAATTTTACCGACATCAGCTTTTGATAACAGTGCTGCGAAAGCCAAAGAATTTACTCTTAAAGGACTCCGACCTGAACCGTGGGCTGGACAGTATTCCGGCCCTCCGTGTCTCAGCAACTCCATGGACATCTAGTTACACAGCTATTTGCACCATCATTTATACAGTGATTCTTATTATTGTTAAAACAATATGTGAAGTGTTATTATTTGCACAATAACATATCTTGCTCTAGACTTTCAAACAATATTCTAAGATTTTATTTTAATTTTATCTAATAGTGGATGGAACAATAATTACAAATGCGAACAGAATCGGCACATTCCAGTTGCAGCTCTCGTCATACAGTAACTATAAAATCACCCTTGTAAGAATAATTATTTCAATAAACAGTTAAATGTTCAGTTCCTTCTTCATTTAATCTCTATTCAAAAGGCACAACTGAGTTACAGAGGACTGGGTTCCTCTGATAACAGAAACAAAGCTTCAGTGCTCTCTGCTCTTAAGGTTTTCTGTTCCTTCAGGACATATCGCGCATGTTGCTCCTTGTTGGGATATTTTACTAAATCGTGTCCAAGTTGTTCGAAACCAATCTGGGTTTTCTGTGTTGAATAAGGACTGCCCCCATGAAGAAGCTAACTTGAATGCGAGCAGAAAAAAAAATAAAATAAAACGAGATTCTTAAGCAACCTCTTCCATACTCAATTCCAACTTTCTATTTAAAATAAATAAATAAAAATAAAACCCACACACCACCATTTTAAATACAATCGCAAATTTCCCTGGAGTTTTCAGGCTTAGCTCCTCTCGTCCTATTCTCTTTAACCACTAATTTCTTCATTGTTCTTGAAGCATTTGCTTCTTGTTAACATTTTTATTGATAGCGGGGAGACAGTGATACCTTTTATCTTTTTCTCAATATGAACAACCAAAAAAAGAGCGCAAAAATAAACCATAGTGAAGACAGATTAAGCCTTGCTTACATGAAAGACAGTGTCTGTTTGACCCCCAGGTGTAATCATCACATGTCATGCGCAAGGGGTCTATACAGAGCTTACGTTCCACTCTTCATGTAAAAGCAGTAAATTCTGGTGTATTTCACACGATAGTGCCTCATAGAGAAGACGTGCACGTATAAATACTTCATCCTGCGCAAGCGTTGACACCGTACCTACAGTGTAGGCTTAACGCAGAAGCATAAATCGGCTTTTTACATGCCACCATGAACGCGG
The DNA here is from genome assembly GCA_026413345.1 of Ariopsis seemanni. Classification (NCBI taxonomy): domain Eukaryota; kingdom Metazoa; phylum Chordata; class Actinopteri; order Siluriformes; family Ariidae; genus Ariopsis; species Ariopsis seemanni. The sequence continues at coordinate 23,534,162 of JAOANJ010000006.1, read as the reverse complement.
ACTTCTACTTTCATCTCAAAATCTTACACACACACACACACACACACACACACACACACACACACACACACACACACACACCCACACAA
>JAOANJ010000006.1:23159432-23172620 GCA_026413345.1 Ariopsis seemanni | reverse complement strand
GGTGGTGTAGTGGTTAGCACTGTCGCCTCACAGCAAGAAGGTTCTGGGTTCGAGCCCAGTGGCTGACAGGGGCCTTTTTGTGTGGAATTTGCATGTTCTCTTCATGTCTGCTTGGGTTTCCTCCGGGTGCTCCAGTTTCCCCCACAGTCCAAAGACATGCGGTTAGGATAACATGGGGCGGCCTTAGGCTGAGGTGCCCCTGAATGAGGCACCTAACCCCCAACTGCTCCCCGGGTGCTGTTAGCATGGCTGCCCACTGCTCTGGGTATGTGTGTGCGTGCGCATGTGTTTGTTCACTGCTTCAGATGGGTTAAGTGCAGAGAGGAATTTCACAAGTGTACGTGTGATGAATAAAAATTGTTCATCACACGTACACTTTGATGTATTAAATTGATGAATAAAGTTGTTCTTCTTCTATACAATTTTTGTGTAATTGTACACAACAAAGTTTAAAAATGTTGTGTAATATTTTAGACCTAAATTTTTAGACCGCTTCCCTCGTTTTACTTTGACATGATGGCTGCTAACTTAAGTTAATATTTTAATATGCGATTTTTTTTCTTTAGAAAATTCAAATAAGTAAAGCAGTACATCTTGGATGTGCCTCATCTGTATTTTCTCATATGTGTTAAAAATCAAGTATTTGCCTCTAAGTGTTTTTCCAGCTTTTCAGTCAGTAAAGAAAGCACATCTTTCCTGAACAAATCACCAGTCACTACAGAAATACTGCAAATGCACTGTAGCAGAGCCATCCTGCAGAGTGATGAGGGCATGATTTCACACTGTACAAGTCAATTCTATTCAACAACCTTTCTATGTGGATGACTTGGATGTTTAGGTTGAACACAGAATAGCAGTATCTTCCATTTCTAATGGACACGTCCAATAAACGCTCTTTGAGGTCAAGTGGGAAAGAGTCCTCCAGATAAATTCCTGTTATCCAGCAAAGACCCTGATAAGATGCACTTTATCTTCATTAAGCAAACATGAGACATATTATGATGTGTGGTCCCACACCAACTGACTTACACCAACAAAAACACGGACTTGGTCTTCCCCCATCTGGAGGGAAAACGTGGTCCTTGACAGCACTTTTCAGCCAAGCACCATGAAAGTATTTGGTTCTGTGTTCAACACGTCAAGACAAATATTAGTACACGTCGTGAGATACACTTTTTGATGCATGGGTAGCATGCTCGGGGTGTATGTCCATTTCTGCTTGGTAGGCTGAGACAAAGATCTGATGTGGCAGGAGACTGATATATCCAAAGGCCAAAGGTTAGACGAGCAGGTCCAGGTTAATATAGCAGGTCATCTTTCAGTGAGAGAACAGGGCTGTATATCAGAGTGTGGGATTATATAGTAGCCATGAGAACAACTTCTAAAACCTGGACTTTACTCAGGAACGATGGAAAAGTGGATTGCATACAAGGTGCATCAGTATAACATCAGAGTACTGTACTTTCATCCGAATTTCTGCCGTACTGTATCCTGCTTCTGTACAGAAACAAGATAAACACACAGTAATATTTCTTGTGTGTTCCTAATTCCTAATCCAATCATAATCTAAAGTCACAGACACACACAGCAATGTGCATCTTTCAGCTGATTCTTAAACCCCACCTGTACTTCGGGGCGGCATGGTGGTGTAGTGGTTAGCACTGTCGCCTCACAGCAAGAAGGTTCTGGGTTTGAGCCCGGAAGGGCCTTTCTGTTTGGAGTTTGCATGTTCTCCTCGTGTCTGCGTGAGTTTCCTCCCACAGTCCAAAGACATGTGGATTAGGTTGATTGGCTACTCTAAATTGCCCATAGGTGTGTATGTGTACCCGCCATCAGATGAGGATTTGGGTCGCAAGAGAATTCAGGGAAGCTAGTTGATAGCTTCCTGGATCGCTGACCCTCAACTATGAGGACGGCAACAGACAGACAGACCTATACTTAGGTAGTTTATCTCTGAGCAGCTGGAAAAACTAATGTGACCACTGTTTCACTGTTCAGCGTCTTTTCTGACATTTTCACAATACACGAACTTGTGAATCCGGTGCAGGCTACACTGTAAAACTGAGCCAAAATACTTTACTTTCAGCTCACGAGACTACAATGACAATGACTTATACACCAAACATGCTCCTCAACATATGCGGTAGTCTTAGACTAAACAGTGATGAGTGTTACGTGTAGTTCAGAGACATTCGATCAAAACATACGCAAACATTCCATCCATAAATCAAACGAAGAAAACAGATCCTAGTTTACCTGACAGAAACCAATCAATTTTGTTCCTCCAGAGCAAAGAAAGCAAGCTTATACTCGAATCCTTCGATTGTTATTTGACACATGCTCTTATTTAAGTATTAGTCATGGCTTCAGATTAAGCAAAATCAAGCTTGGAGAAAATTAGACTGAATTTAGTGTGCTCGGGTTTTATGCATGCGTAGTGCTCACTCTCAATTTAACTAAAAACAGGGAGTTAGCATTAATCCGTAGTGATGCGAGAGATCCACGTGCCCTCGCACTGCAATCATTCATGCACATTTCTCTTTTCTTACAACGGCCAGAGTCCAGTGAATTACTCTGAAAGAGCTCTACCCAATTGAACAAGGCACAATCCAGATTAAGTATGGATGCTCAGAGCTTGGGTCCAGCATAATCTTTGTGCGTTTCGGATTCCAGGTACATTGCCTCTTGCCAACACAACTGAAGAAAATACTTCTCACATCATCTCATGTTCGATAGGCTTTGGCTCTAGCTCTTCTTGTTTCTCTTATAATTTGACTTTCCTCCATAGCTCTATCAAATATGATCCCAGTGTGGGTTTAACATGACTTCTCTTGATAGGCCTTTCTTCACCCTATTTAACCCCCCCAAAATCCAGGCTCTGTGAAGAAAATGGGGGGGGGAGTGGTTTGTTCACACCTGGATACTCGGTTCTATGAACATTTCATCGTGATACACGTTTAAAACTGGATCAGAGGAAAACCGGCTGCACTCTTTGAAAAATAAAAGGCCTCCGAGGAACTTGAAAAACCACAACCCAGAAGAAGGATGTCGAGAGATCTAAACAAACGACTCACAAAAAAAGGTCTCTTGCGCATTCCCGAAAGTGGACAAATCTTCCAATCTTTTGGCTTTTTTCTCAGGAGACAGACTCCCTGGGTGCTCCATTTGGGAGTGTTTACCTGTGGCCGTAGTCATCGCTCTAAGGGAAAGGCAGCAGCGACAGTAAGCAGAGAATGGTCATTAAAGCAGTGTTGTAAAGGAGACCAGTGGGTTTTAGACAGATAAGAGCCAGCTGTTTCTGCGGCTCCAGGTTTTCAGCCTGCTCATAGCCTTCGCTTTCCTTCATTACTCTTTCTTTCATTCATCTCTGCTTCTATCTTAGCACCTTAGCACTAACTCTCTAATTCTAACTCACTAATTCTGTCTCATCTATGTCTGTCATTCTGTGTATTTCTTCTCTCTCGCATTGTCTTTCTCTCAGTCTCTCCGTCTCTCAGTCTTCAGTCCTGCTGGCTCCACTCAGGACTCGGCAGGCTGCAGCTCCTCCCCTGACCGTCTGCGTGTGAGACGCTGTCTGTCTGATGTGTCCTGAGATATAGCCAAGAGCATGACAAGCTCCACTCCTCCGCTCCCCAATTCTTTCAGCTCTGCCTTCAGACCATCTAAATCAGTAGTGACAGAGATGGTTACATTACAATCGACCGACCAGCATACGTTCCTGCACAGTGTACAACAAAAAAAAAGTCATTGATCACAGAACATAAAACAGGTGGGTGTCTGTTTGCAGTCCCGAACAAATCCAGGTCCTCGGACTTTCTGAAACAATGCGAACGTTATAGAAACGTTGCCGATTTCTACAGATCCAACAGGCAATGTGTGTGTCAGTCCTTATATTACACTGAGCCATTAGGAAATCATTTGTTGTGGTTACAAAGAAGAATATTGTAACCACAACATTTGTTTCGATTTTAAAAACTTTTTCCAGTGAAAACTGATGAATGACTTGTGATTCCTTAACACATTGAATTATACAGTGTGCGCAATATTGGTTATAATAAAACTCAAACGCAAATGTTAACAATACTCTCAAAGCAAAGGTTTTTAATAAAACCTCCTTTTGGGGTGCCAATAAACACATCTCGGAGGATGGTAATATTACTGATGAATTCAATATGGTGTTAACCGCAGGTTTCCAAAAAGCACTTAAAACTCTCGAGGTCATAAAGCTATATTACACTTTAGCCATAACATAGCCTGTAGCTGAATTCTATGCTATAGAACACGTGTGTCTGCTCAGGCAGATACTATATGATTGTAAATACTCATTTATCGTCAACACAGAGCTGTGATTCATGTCCCGAGGTGTCACACTGAGCCGCTCTTGAGGAGCCTGCTCAGATGAAACATGTCTCCTCAAGGAGGCGCGAGGCCCAATTAAAGGGAGGGATTAGGACAGGACTCAGTGACCCTCTGAGGAATTTCACAAGGATGCTCAGGCTCGGCCGCTGCCACAACCTCCCTTTAAGCACTTTCACCTGCTAATTAAGCCTTCCAAGCTCCAGTCAAGGGGAACTGTGTGCGGCCAGGCGCTCTTTTCTCCAAAAATCAGGCTGCTTACAACTCAAGATGTACTAATGTAAATATTTGACTGCGCTTGTATATTGGACTGTGGAGCGTTACGCGTGGCGAAGGGAGTGGACAGATTGTTTGGGTGCCATTAGCGAGTTTAAGCCCTTGGATTCATTTAAAATCTAAAGTGCTTTAAAACAACGAGCCAGCGCTGAGTTTGGAAAAAAAAAAAAAAAAAAGCTTTGAACAAAAGATGTGAGGAACACGGACATGTGAGCGGAGCTCAGAAATGACATCACTATAGTATTTCTCCTACATTCACATCCTTTATGAGGAAACCTGTAAAGTCGTAAACAGTTATAAAAGGGACGGATGCATTTGTTTGCAAGAGTTTACACAGTTTTCAGCACTCTTTCAGAATTGCTAAATAAATAAATAAATAAATAAATAATAATGTCTTTACCTTGCTATATTCTCCCCTCACTTTGTTATACATTGCTTGGAGTAAAGCTACAGGTCTATAAGGACCGTTAAAATGTTCCTACTACCGAAGGAGCCCAAACTAACCACCCTGACATTTGTTGTGGATTGTGGGAGCTGGAGGAAAGGCTGTCAGAACACTAAGTGGAGAGTTCTTCTCTTTAGATAAGATAAAATACACATCCTCAATTTAAGCACCGTACACCAGGCTATATTTTTGTCTCGGTGTTGCTCTCCTGAGGAACATGAGAAGTACGAAATACTACAGCCACACTTTAAATATAAAAATGTATCCCAGATGGTAGGATGGCGTGCACCTCGTGCATTTAAGAGCAGATGAGAATATGAAGGGGAATGTTTTGTCGAGGAAGTAGAACATCTTAATTCTCAGCATTGACACCTGCCGATCCCTGTGGGTGCATGCGTTTTGATGTGTGTGTGGTGGGCTCACATGCTGCTGAACAGTAGGGGCAGCCCTGTCCCGTGCTGAGGAAGAACTCACTAGTGAGCTGGAGGAGGGCTCAGCACACTCTCCTCTGGTTTAAGACCCTCCCAGCAGTACAGTCCTATTAGTTTCTCCCTCATGGAGTGGAGCCCCCACTGCTCCATGGAACCGTAGCCACTCTGAAGAGTAGAGCAGGCTGTCGGACACACTGCGTGCTTAGCATTTACATGTGCACAAGTTTGACGTTTCTTTGCTCACTTCTACGGGGCCATCCTGTTGATGACACTCTCCCCAACTGGACTGAAGTTAGCAAATTGCTCTGTTAATGCGCTGACACTGGAATCTTACTGTGACCAGAATGACCCTGCTGGGCTCTGAACACTCCGTACTGATTCGCAGCAAATTTAGATCAGGTAAGATATTTCACACTGAACCTTTATCATCTACTTTGTTTGGAATTGAGGGGAAAAAAAAAAAACAGTCCAAAAATACAGGATATTGTTTATTCCATTTAATGACTTAAAATCGCATGAAATATTTATATTGATCATGTGCGAGAATGAAATTGTAAAGAAAGAACCATGATTCTGTGATAATGATGATATCACTCTATAAAATGAAACCACACTCATAACGTGCTTTTATGATGTTTGAACTTCTTGTAGTAGCATTTTTAGTGTACAGGACATGTGTAGTTCTAGTTGACAGTTTGCTTCCAGTAGCTTGAACTGACGTGAGACAGAGGTCAAAGGTTATCAAATGACAAAGATGGTAGTCTGACACGAGCTTACCAGTTTTAAGAGCTAGCTGAAGTGATGCTTTAAACTCCCCCTAAACGTTCTAAGCTTGTCCGGCTGTTTTCTATCATTATTCGCTCGTCTTTCTCTGCCTTGCCATCCTTCTCAGGAACCGAGAAGCCTCACTTCTGTGCTCATGTTTGTATACGAGTCGGCTCAGGGCACTTCTCTCAGATGAATACTGGAATCTTGTCTAGAAATTAATCTGTTGTGAACAATACTGCCACCTCTCTGACATAAATGTTATGACACAAGCAAAGATTTGTCTGTGACAAATATTTAAACATGCCACAGAAACGACTTGCTGACAAGCAGCTGAAAGGTCAGTTGCACTTTGCTTTCAAAGACTTTTTGATTTCAGTCTGATTTTTTAAATATATTCTTCCTTACATTTTTTTAATGGCTCTGCCAAAATTGCAGACAAAATTGAGCGTTTCCCTCCTGTTGCGTAGAGCAGTGACACAAAGGAAATGACCCGAGTCCAGAGGAAGGGTAGATGTAATGTCTCAGGTCCACAAAGTGGCATGGTAGGGGAAAAAAAAGAAAAGAAAAAAAAGTCACTTATTTTGACCAATGCATATTAGTGCCATAATAATGCTCCACAGATGTTGGACTGTTTACACAGAGATATAGGTTTTGCTTCATAATGGACATTGGCTGCCACTATTTTCCCTTTTGTGTGTGTGTGTGTGTGCGTGAGAGAACGCAGGGTAGATAGAGATCTGCCAGTGTGTCCCGTGTGGATGTGTTCAGCTCTTTGAGGAACTTCATTAGCGGCTGTAAGGGATGGGCGGAATTATGTAATTACATAACTGTGGACATGCTGTACCAAAAGCTCAGACGTTTAAAGGTGTGGAGCGCAGAATTGGTGCCCTGCACAGCTGAGAACTATCCAGTCGCAGTCACGTGATGCCTACAGCCACAAAGCTGACTAGTTTGGAGGTTCACAAGATGTTCAGTTGTCCATATCAACAGAAAATAAACATGCCTTCCTTTATCATCCTGACATCTTTGCTTTCACTTTGATTTTCCTTCCAAGAACTTCCAAAATTCCAAGGTGATATTATAATTATTAATATTTATATTCTTGCATCCGCTAACTAATGGAATGGCCATTTGATTTGAGAGCTAACTTATCAGTTAGACCCTAGATAGTCCCCAGTATGGTTCAGTTTTAGCTCCAAGCCAGCTGGGCCTAGTAAACAAGTGCTGCCAATGCTAATAACTTTGCTCACTTGGATTAGGAAAAACTTGGCATTTGGGGGTAGTAGAGAAGACATACACTAGACTGCAAAAAGAAGACTTCACCAAGTTAGACTGTATTCAACTGCGTCTGCTTATTGTGTACTTGGCTTTGTGTGTGGTATTCTCAAATTACTGACAGCTTAATAAGTCTGTGAGCCTTCTGGTGAGTCAAAGCGAGTTTATCATGTCGTCCTCCTACAACGATCCTTTCCCCCAACTTGCATAAATAACATGATTATTGCGAGCTACTACATTACTTTCATCATCTCCTTTGAGGTCGGGTCTTGATTTGACCTTGACTGTTCTGTAAAAGAACGTTCTCGAGTTGGTATACAGAGAGCAGAGAGATGCCAGTGGTACACTAAACAATGGTTATCCTGCTTACACGCGAAAGCTGAACGAACAGCTGGGCCTGCCCATAGCCAAACGTGCAGTTGCTGGTGTCATGAACTATATGACTGGGATAAGTCATCCACTACAGAAGCATGCTGATCATATGGATACAAATATCTCTGAGCCATCTGCGTCACGTCAAGATTACTGCCTTATTGCTATTCACAGAACGACCAGTTCACTTCAAAGGTCTCAGGATTTGTTTGTTCTCATTCTGATGAAGTTCACGATGTTCCTGCAATGGAAAAATGGATTTCTTATTGTACCACAACATGTAAGGGATTATTCAAAGTAACATACCAGTGAAAGTTCTCGGGGCATGATTCGACAACAGGCACAAATGCAAAACTGCTCGGGTAGGAATGAGCCGTTTTTTTTTTTTTTTAATTTCAGATATATGCCCCAAAGACAACCAGTGCAGCTATTTTAGGCCATTAAGTCAGCTCATATGGTTCTTATTGCTAAGGTTATTCGATCCAGAGTGTCTGTGAAGCTGTGATGGTTCTTATAGAGGGTAATTATTTAGGGCAATCAAGGGGTTTGGCATTCTCCATCAAGCCCCCCTCCCCCAACTGCAAACATCGCCAAATAGTGCTGATGCTGCCAGGAAGCAATCTCAGACCCATACTCAAAGCCATTTTTTCTCGCTTTGCCTTTTTTTAAAAAAAATAATAATTCACCTGTTACTCTCACTGCAATGCTGTCTTGATTTATTCGTACCTGAAAAAGAGAAACAGGTAGAAATGTGTTGCATGTTGGAGCATAAATACTTGCACGTGGGCCAGATTTCTTCAAACAACTTCATTTTTTTCCAGTCTAAAACAAGTCTGTAAGTAAGTCAGCCAGTCAGTCAGTCAGACAAAAATAAATAAATAAGCAAGCAACTCTCCAAACCTGCTTCCAGGTAAAGTCCATGATGGGATTTTTGAGAACTGCCAGTGCTGCTTTGGGTGCGAGAGGTTCCTTCCCAGTGCCAAAAGTCAGCCAGGCTCCCCTGCACTGTCCACCTATTTGCCTATTAACAGTCCACTGTTCTGTGCTTGGCAGTGGTTCTCCGCTTCATCTTGCCCAAAATGTGTTCAGAAGAGAAGCAGATGTGCTGCACAGAAACGGTTTTTGCTTGAAAGCACAAGAGTACATGATTTCTGCATGCCTTCCGCAATCACCATCGAAAAGTTTCCTAACATTTAATCCATTCGACTTTACAGCTCTAGTAATATTTGTCAATAGATAATCTCTTAACGACTTCTCATGTAGTGACCCACAGTTGACACACTGACAATCCGCTATCCTGATATGAGACACGCCACCCAAAACAAAGAAAGCAACAGACCCACAAATATTTCGTAAAACAGGATGTAGGTCTACGATAAACATAGCTCCTGGCTTTTAAACAACTCTCCCTACAGTGTGTGGTCCTCGTGGGCGTGAAGGCCAGCGAAGAGGAGGGTCATAAATGCAAGAGTTGCTCATTTAGCCCATTGCTGGTTTGTGTATGTGTGCAGTTCTGTTCTTTGGGTAGGACAGAGGAAAGACACTCCGCTGTCTCTGCATGCCTGCAGGGGATGATGTGTTCCCTGGCCAGATGCAGATTTATAGTTCATTCACTAGTTTTGCTTCATGGTTGTTTCATGGTCACTCTCTCTCTCTTTCTACTCTCCTCTTTCCCTCCCTTCCTCTACTCACAGTCCTGCAGTTGAGGCTCCAGCAGAGGAGGACGCGAGAGCAGTTAGCAGACCAGGGCATCATGCCTCGTGAGTAACACCCCTCTTTTTCACACTCATCACTAGCCAACCCATCTCTCTGCCTGCTCCACTCTACCAAGCGGCGTTTCTGAAATGTGTCAGTCTGAAACGAACTGGCTGATTGATTACAAGATGCGAAGTTATGGCAAAAAAACGTGGAGAATCATACAGATCAGATGTTAGAGTGCACCTGGCCAGAAGCATCAGGCTTTTCAGAGGAAGTACAGCAATGTTTGGCATAGGTCTTCCACAGAAGAATGAAAAAGGAATGGCCTGTGCAAGAGATAAACATCACAGTGCTTTAAATCATATTCCTTCATGCACATTCTGCGGTACAGGCTGACTTCAGTGGAATGCTCTTTACTCAAGAGGTGCTCTGGGGCCAGGAGCAAGCCAAGTGCACCACCAACACTACAATCGCCTCTGTTTTACCACCAATGCTTTCCAAGACTTGTCTTTTACATGTCACAGCAAAGCATCAGTAGGCCTACTGACATTCATGTTCTGTTCAGATGTCCTTCACTCATTGGGTTAGAAAATTAAACCCACCACGAGTTCAATAGAGTATTTTGTGTTCAGTTATAATTCGTGTGAGAATATTGAGAGTCAAATGACGAAGTAAGACTCCCAAAGGAATGAAAGAAAATACATCTCTTTCCCGATGGAGGACTCAACGGTGAACTAGATCATATCCCCTTTCTATAGTTATGCTCAGTGTCACACTCTTCTAACCTACAAAAACACACACACACCCCTCCGATCAGTGCTGCTCTGGGTCTCAGCTTGCTCACAGTGTATTTTGCTCTTGAACTGGACATCGTATAGCAGGCAGAAAGGCTCCAGCACTGAGATAACTAGTGTAAGTGCACACAGGAAAGGAATCCAGAGGCCTGCCCAGTCCTATCAATCTCTGGGAGACTGCCAAAGATAAATGCCCCCAAAATCATGATTGGCCAGCCTGCAGCCCTTTAAAAAGAATTTTCAGCGGCTGTTTATCAATTGATTACATGCCAGAAGTGAATGACGCTGGACGTTTGCCACAGCTGCCATCCACAAAGGTTTACCAGGTGAAACGTACACATTATTACAATGAATAAGAGCTATACAGACTGGAACTACTGGATAGTCTTCTGTAGCATATTACAGCTTCACTAAAGATCTCACTACAGAATGTTAGTGCTCTTCCAGGTTGGTTCTTCTTCAAAATCTCACCATCTTACAGTTTTCCGCACACGTTCCAACCTGCCAAAGTGCACCTTATGTTTTAAAGAGAGCATGTGAGGCTGAAATAAGTAAATCTGTTACATTCTTTTATGGATGGAATATTTCAGCTGTTCTTCTGGTGTCTGGAAAGATGATGGTCAGTGTGTGTGTGTGCCCCATATATACATCTCCCAAGGAACATCTGGTGTTTATTAGGCACTTGAAAGCAGCAGTCAGGCCTCTCAAGGCTGTTTGGCGTGTGGCCGGGAGGAGCTTGAGGCCTTTGCAGGAGTCTTATTTTACCCTATCTTGACTAACTGTCCAGAAATATGACTTTACGTTCAGTTAAACTTCCGCAGTCTAATTTAAAGGCCTCATATTTCTTCTTTTCCCGTTAGATTGACAGAGAAGAATGCCATTCCAAACCTGAGCTTACAAGACAAAGTAATTGTACGTTCTGGTCATGTATTTAACCGTTTAAGTTTCAATTAAAGGGCAACATTGTGGCTTTGAAATTGTATTTTATTGTAAGCTACTGGTAGCGGGAGGCAGTTTATGATGAATATGACTGACAGCTCCAGTGCAAAACTAACAATTTAGAACACAGTGTATTAGATGACTGAGCACTGGTTGCTCTACCAGATTTCACATCATTATAGAAATTTTTTTACAGGTTCCTTGGGCATACTTTACTGGTCTAAATAAATCTAAACCCATCACACTGCAGACAGTTTAAATCCACTTTCTATAACTGCTGTTTCAAAAGATCAATACACAGCTTCCTTCTTTACAAGCCAAAGACGACGACGAGACTGGATGATGTCTTGACCAAGGCTTAGCAGAAATCTAATATTTCTAATCTAATCAGCATCATTAGTGTTACTTAATAAGGCAGGACTCCAGGAATAGGTTTGGACACTTTTACCACATTGCAGTTATCACATCCATTAGATAACATGGGTGGGAAACAATATGTTTACATTGGGAGTATACCCATGATGCACCTTCTTCATCTATATGTGGTAGGAAATCATTCTGACGATATACTGCTTTGCCTGAGGATCTTGGCAAGGATGCAACAGTTGATTTAAACATGTATAATTAACATCTACAAGAAAAAGTGGTCAACAACCCAAATATGAGGTTAAAGAACTTGTGTGTTTAATAGAAGTGATCAGACTAGCCCTTGTATTATATTAGCACTGTAACTGAGGACAATGCAGTTGGCCCAGGACTGGGTAGACGGAGCAAAGAAAGCTTATTTATGTAGGATGCATCGACAACGAGCACACAGACAACCTCTCGGACAGATATAGTTAGGTCTTTCCCATTTATTTAGTTCTTTCTCATTTATTTTTCCAGCCCTGAAGAGTCCAGCTGCATTCCATGAACAGAGGAAAAGCCTTGAACGCTCCAAGGTCAGAGCTAAATGCCACTATCTTTCTGAGGCAAAAGTAAACATGACTCCTTGGCACGTGCCATATCTGCCAGGAGGAACTTATGTGTTATTTGGAAAATAAATACAGATAATAAAGAAATTGTCTAGTACCCTGGACAAATAAAATGAAAAAGACATTTAGTTAAAAACCAATTCTGCTGTCCTTCAGGCACTGTGTGTTAATATTTTGCAGACTGGAGATTATTTAAAGCATAAAATCCGAAGTAGACCAGAGAAGTCAGAGCTGGTCAACAGACACATTCTAAAAGGTAAGACCTTCTGTGCTTACCACATTATCATATGAAATAAAAATAATAATAATAAAAAAAACCCAATATTAAAATGGTTTGTATAGGCAGTAATTCGTACAACATAGCCATTTACAGTAGATGCATTTTTGGCTGCTTGATCCACATTGAGTGATGAGCATCACGGGTGAGGCCTAACTTGGACAGTCAGACAACAAATGTTTATGCTCGAAACCCTCCCATTTCTGCATGGCATATGCATGTAAGTGGACTGTTTGGGATCTGAATTAGTCCTGCTTATGATTGGTGTCTTACTACACAGACTCTGCCAGCGAGGGCCCTCCCCAAGACTCTCAGAGTAAACTCAAGCGTGCCAGACTTGCTGATGACCTTAACGAGAAAATTGCCCTGAGACCAGGTCCACTGGAACTGGTTGAGAAGAACATCATACCTGTTGATTCGACTGTTAAAGAGGCTGCGTTAAAAGGTACCTGAAAGTATTATGTTGATGCTGGCGGATATTATACACTAACCCCTGCTTACAATTCACAATTTCTATATCAAATCAAAAGCAAATGTGGAGGAGATATTTTCAAGCCATTGTCATGGTCTGACAATAACTCAT
>JAOANJ010000006.1:23145360-23159398 GCA_026413345.1 Ariopsis seemanni | reverse complement strand
AGTCGGGTGCTCTAACAGAAAAAGCACAAAGGGTTTATCGTTTTACTGGTTCCCCGCTGATCAAGAGTGGAGGGAGAACCTTGATTTAGGAGGCCATTGGCTCTAGCGTACGAGTGTTAACTCAACGTTGTGTTTACTATGATGCATAACCACACTTTGTCCCTTCAGATTCTGCTAAAGCCAGTGTTTTTAGACATACTCGAAAGTAAACATTCTGTTTTCTCCTTGGACTTGTCTGTAAATGTATTGCATAAGCCAACCATAAGGCAGAGGATTTCAGTTTACATTACCTCTGCGGGAAGACGAGCATGTTTTATTGAGACAAACAGCAGCTGTATTTGGACCCACCCTTTTCTCTTGAGATCAAATGAATTTGGCCTCTCACTGCTCTGTTTTGACTTGTCATGATTTATGTGGCTCCACCGAGCCACCTACAAAGGTGTCTGAGGGGGGACTGTACCGCTCTGCAGCTGTCCACAGTGTTGAGACCCCCGTTCCTATGGGGGTCCCATGACCCTATGACCTACTCTCTGGATTTGATTATTAGATCTGCAGGCTTTTAAATAAGCAAAGGAGCTCTGAGATTTTACAATGTTCCCTGAAGGGTAATTGCAAGCTCTTTGCAATCTGAAAAGTCTTCAGTACACACGCACATACATACATACATACATTAAAAAAAAATAGAATTTATCTACTCTTTGAACAATATTCAGTACATTTATCCCCTTGTATATTTTTATCAAATGGGTCAGTATGGGATGAACTCGGTTGGTAAAAGTGGACAGGTAGAGGTCAGCTGTCTCTAGTTACAGTGTCCAGTCCAGTCCAACACCAACAGGTGGAAGGAAAAAAACACTCACACTTTCCTTGGCTGGTGCTGAACAGCAGTTAGGCTTGGACGAGGGTACATATGGTTTGTGCCCAGCACACTGCAGGCAGAGTGTCTGTCATGATTGAAACCAGGGCCCACACTCTTGGCAGGTCACATGCTTAGATACTGAACAAGTCACACAAGCGTCAACGCGCGCGCGCACACACCGTTTCCCATCTCAACACGCACCGGCACTACACACTGTCCCTCTCGTAGCCCCTGCGCTGACCTTTGCTGATAGGACAGAGCTGCTCAGTACTATCAAGGTCCCCCTTTAGAATAAAGTGCTCCAATCAGCCTGCTCCTTCTACATCATGGCACCGCTGAGCCAAGTGTCTTGACTAGGCGCAAGTGAAAAAACAAACACCACCATTCAGCAATGGTCAGAATAGAGTCTGCAGCACAAACATAAGGCACAGTAGGATTTTGGGTCCAAGCATGCGTTCAGTTCAGCCCCTGCCTACACATGTACAAGAGTAGTATGCACAATACAAAAAGACAGTTTTCCAAATATTTACACAGACTTCAGAGTCATCTTACCTCTTAGTACAGATGTTAATCAGTCTGTTTGTTTTCTATAAGTCAGAACCTTCAGTCTAAGAATTAAATCAGTTAGTTTCCCTTCTTTAATTTGCTTGTTTGTGGGTTTGAATTCATAGTTTTCTCTCAGTTCCTAGGAGTTGCAGTGTTTTGGTACAGTTTTGCCCATTTGTTATGTTTTTAGTGAATCATGGGAAGTTTCCAAAGCAGGAGGACTCTTATGCATTTGAGGAGGACAGCAGCAGCGAGAGCCTGTCTCCTGAACAGCCCCTGAGTGATGAATCCCAGAGTTCAGCTGGGCCTTTGGCAGAGAGCAAGACCAGCGGTGGCATTCCATCCCCCTCCCTGACCACAGGCCCGACACAGGTGATAAGCTATCAACATACTATAATAGACACTACTCAATCTACACTGATTAAACTATTAGGTTATTAGAAGACTGCAAATCAACAGGATTCCACAAAATACAGCAAGTCCCTTAGGTTTTACTGAAGTGTCAGAAATAGCCTTGAGAAGTCTGCCCTCTGTGGCAACAAATTAAATTGCAGTGTCCTGCGTCATTTATCATCGGTGTATAAAAGGTATTAGGCTTGTACTGCTGACATGCCCCTACAACCTGGAAGCAATGTAATGACCTTTACATTTCTCCTGGTATGACTCAGCAGACCCAAATATTCCCAATATCCCTCAAGATATATTTGAATTAGATTCTGTCAGTTCTCTTGCTAAGTTGTCAAATTTGACTGTTAAGGGGTCACAAACCAGAGAATCGCCTATTCAAAACCAAGAAGAAGGTCCAGCTGTGACAAACAGCCAGACAACTCCACCCATTCCAGTCCCTGCAATAATAAAGGTAGGACAAGCATTTTTCTAAATATTGAGTGCAAATATTAGCAATAAAGATGGCTGGAAACAATTTATTGTCAAGTACGTGCATTATGGCCTACATCCAAGAGAATGCAAAGACATGTACAATCACGTAATATAGACATTATCTGATTTGCCATTTCTGTGCATCTACCACTAAGTAATCCAATGATAAAATGCCTCACCATTTTTTATTTGCCCTCTGTGACCATGAAATAGTCAAAAACATCAGACAAGAATCGTCATAAGAAGCCCAAAGACGTTAAGCCGAAGGTGAAAAAGCTGAAGTACCACCAGTACATTCCGCCAGACCAGAAAGCAGAAAAGTCTCCTCCTCCAATGGACTCGGCCTACGCCCGGCTACTGCAGCAGCAGCAGCTCTTCCTGCAACTACAGATTCTCAGCCAGCAGAAGAATCACTCGCACCAGTCCCAGTGTCCACAAAGCCAGAGCTTTAGCTACCAGCCCATAAACCAGCATCTGTCAACCAAGTGAGTCTTATATAGATGCACTCCATATATTTCAGATTTGGTCAGGAGATTACAAATGCAGTCCTAATATGTATGAAACTTTTGTCTGAGCTGACTGTGAATATCCTTCAGGCAGACCAGTGAACAGCAAACGCTGTGCAGTTCCAGCACTGCCACCAGTACAGAAAGCAGCAGCTCCTCATCTCCTGTAAAGACCACATACTGCAGCGCATCCAACATGACTCCAATCAGGCCAGGACCTCTGCCTGCTAACCTTGATGACCTAAAGGTACTGGAGACATCTTGCACAAGTGGTAGTTTTTTTTTTTTTTTGCAAATCTACATGGAGTATCTTCATTTAGTAAAGTTATACAGGTGTAATCTTTATAGATGTAGTAAGAGAGGTGAAGAACTTGGATCTTCACTTGTATTAAGCACAGTTTTCCTGTTTTTCCTGACAACAGGTGTCTGAGCTTCGGCAACAACTGAGAATACGAGGTCTTCCAGTGTCCGGCACAAAGACTTCCCTCATAGAAAGGTTGAGGCCCTATAAAGATTCTAGCACTGCTTCTCCATCCAGCTCTGGCGATATCACGACCGTGACCTTCCCGGTGACCCCCACTGGCTCACTCTCCTCCTACCAATCACCAAGTTCTTCTGGTACTATGTCCCATGTAGGGGGGTACTACCCATTCTGCAGTACTACATCCACCCCACCCATCTCTCCTGCCTCCTCGGAGTTGTCGGTCAATGGTTCTCTTCCTGACAGTTTTAGCGATGTCACTATGTCCTCTCCGCAGTTTGGCCTGCAGCCGTCACCGGCTCATCTGAGCGCAGAGGACAACCAGAACTTGGGGAACTGCCTGCACAGTGAACCAGGTCTGGACACTGAGAAGGACAAGATGTTGGTGGAGAAACAGAAGGTGATTGAGGAGCTGACTTGGAAATTACACCAGGAGCAACGGCAGGTGGAGGAGCTGCGGATGCAATTGCATAAACGGAAGCACAGTCACGGTCTGCAGGAGCAAGTGCACTTGCAGCCCCCGAACCAGATGCAACACTTCTTTAGCGTGTCCATCAAACAGGAACATGTGACCTCCAGCTGTCCAATGGCTTCCAAGCAGCAAAAGAATGGGCCCCCAAACAGCTGCATGGAGTCAATGGGACATTGCGGCCTAGGTGGTGGACTTCGGAGTCTTGACGTTCCTTCCTCTAGAAGTCCTTCTGGTATCCCACCCTATCTAAGCCCTCAGTGCTCTCCTCAAGACTCACCAGTGACCAAGAACTCAAGCAGCCCACAGCCCCACAGCATGCCCTCCTCTCCTAGTCATCCATTTCTGCTCACACCTCCCCTGAGTAGGGACAGCTGCCCTCACAATGGAGCCAGACCACATCCCATGCAGGTACACAGACTCATACAAAAGGGCTATAGTGGCTTTCTGATGGGGCTTCAGTCCTTTTCATCAAGGAACATGGAATATAACTGGTAGAACTTATAATGTTCTGAAACAAATCTAACAAAATATTGCTCCTTATCACAGCTCCAGCAGAAGAATGTTGCTCAGTCTGTGACCTGCAACTATTCACCTGACCAGAGAAATATGCAGCCAGTGTACCCAAGCAGTGAGAATAACCTAAACCACAGAGGGTCTTCTAAGACCAAAAGTCCAAACATGCAGCAAAAGGTTTGTAAGGAGATGAGATTAGTCCACATCACCCCACTTTCTTAACTGTATTCATGCACAAACTCTATCTGGAAAAGCCTTCACACACAAACTGACTGTTCTTCTCATTTTCCTTCTATCTGTGGCCACAAAACCATTCCTCCCACAGTGATCCTACATGTATTACATGGTTACACACAAATCGATTATCTGTAATGCCTTCTAAAATTCTCTAAAATCATCAACAATGAATACAATAGGCATATTTTCATCAGCCCATTATTCACTGAACTGAATAAACATTACTAGTCACAAGTTTCTCAATGTGCATGAATCTGATCATGTGGTCAGATCACATGCCAAACTCACACAAGATGCTACGACAAATCAAAGCTACCTGCTATTATTCAATGTTGACAGATGATTCCAGGACAGATAGTGAGGAAAGAAATGAACAGTTGATCCTTTTGCCCCTTCTCATGGCCAAACACATACAATGCCTGCTACACATGAGCGTGATCTGTGAAAACTTCAGCCTTTATCTGGTCCCTCTTCCACATCTGAGGTATAACGTTTCCCCCTATCTCCTCATATAGATGGCAATATTACACTCTCCCAGGCACATTGGCCAAAAGTGCGCCACCTCCGCCACTACGTTCTGTAGCTCAGACTCTACTGCATCTGCCATTAAACAGCCCCCATGCTATGAGGATGCAGTGAAGCAGGTAAAGGAGTCCCAAGACCAGCTGAGCCTCATGCCTTCTACCATCACTCCAGCTTCTGGCATTGTTCATACATACAGAAATCACAAACACTTTTTTTTTTTCTCTTCTATGCCACCCTCATAATGCACACTTCTCTGCTTTCACGTTGCATGATCAGCACCCTAATACATGAACAGTTGTGCTGATTAGAGAGCTTCCTGGCTGATATTTGCCTAAAAAGTCACACTCGAGTGAAATTACACCCAAAAAGTGTTTACCTATATTGGTCTCAATTGTCAGTTATATATACACACAGATAGCCTATTGGGGTTTTAAAAAAACTGAACATGATTTAAACTTTGATGCTTACAAATATAGATAGTGTGCACTTCTGGAATTTAAATGAAGTCATTGATTCAGTCTGTTGACATGTTGTTTAGTCAAAACCAGAAAGTAAGCAAGCTGACTTGATAAAGCATACTGGTTCAACAAGTTTAGTTTCTATCAGCATGCTAGTGGTGTAGAAGAGAAAAATGTGAGATTTTTGGGTGGAATTCCCATTTAAGATCATAAAACGGCAGTATCAGTACTGCACAATAAGCCGATATGTAAAAGAAATTGTTTCTCTTGCTGCAATCATTATGCAATATTCTTGTCATGAGAAGTAAACAAGATGTATGACAGTTTCAGTGGCTTAGCATAATTGCGTCCAACTGTGGTAATGACATTTTGTAAGTTTATAATAATAAACAACTACAACCCAAATGCCAGAATACGAGACCAAATGTTTGTATGATCAATGAGTTACATGAGGGCACTCTTTCATTCGCAGCAGATCACCAGGAGTCAACAAATGGATGAACTCCTTGATGTCCTGATTGAAAGCGGAGGTGAGTATACAAGTAGAAATGTATAAAAGTAGCATGCCCCTTCTAGTCCCCTACCCCGTTCCTTAATCTAACCTGTTCTGATAAATGCTGTAATGTCCTTACCCTCTTCCTGCACTGCCCATCTCCCCCATCAAGAAATGCCAGCTAACGCCAAAGAAGAGAGGTCCCCTGTAACCAAAGTTGTACCTCACCTTACAGTTTCTCCCGGCAACACTACCACCAGTGCCACGTCCATGCCAAAGTTCCACCGCCACTACAGCCACATTTCGCCCTCTGAGGTGCCATACGAGCATGCTGCAGGGCACACCGAGTGCCAGCTGGAGGTGCTTCTGAGCCCAGTGAGCCGCCATGGTGACATCATCCCTGTCAAGTTGGCCTCTGACGATGGCCAGCTGGAGGAAATAGGAGACTCCTTCCCAGGTCATCACCATGACGATAAATTGCTCAGCAACAGGGATATGATGGACACACCTCTATCTCCGATGGCCACCAAAGTCTCGCCAGTGCCCACAGATGGCCAAGGGCTTGGCATGACCTTCTCAGAGTCCCCATGGGAAAGCATGGAGTGGTTGGACTTAACTCCTCCCAGCTCAGCCACGGCATTCAGCAGCAGCATGGCTCCATCAGCACCCAGTATCTTCAACACAGAGTTCTTGGACGTGAGTGACATTGGACTGAACTCAGCCATGGACCTGCATATTGAACACTGGTGAAGTCGACCAGGGATCTCCATTAGTTAAAACATACAGCTAAGTAGTGGGTTTGAGCAGTAACACGAAGCACTTCCAATCCAAAATTTATAAATGATGTGGTTTTCCAGATGATGCACAGCCAGCAAGATAAAATAAAGCTACAGGGTCAACTGTTAAAATATTAGATAGTATATTCTTCCTATAGTTTAACTCTGTAAAAAAAAAAAAGACAAAAAAAAAAAACAAGCAAACTTGTTCTGGTCTGAAACTTGAAAATCCTTTGGTCTTTATATTGTGGGAAAAATATGGGAAAGAATTACTGGAAATAATAGAAACCAAACGAACCAAATCCATTCAAACTAAACATCTAAAATAAATTCAACAACATTCACAATCCATTTGTAAATATTACACTACTGCTTCAAATGTCTTCCCTGCACACGGTGTGTGGTGAAACGCTCCTGAAGTGCTCACAAAAACAATCACCACCACATGTATTCTAAATGTGCTATTGTAAATATACATTAATGCTCACACTGCACTTTGAGTAGTATAGTACTTTGTCACATTTGGCTTGACATACATTTTTGGACAGCATGTAATTGCCTCTGTTCTATTAATTAGATATTTTCTGTTTCCAACCCCATTTTATTTTTTAAAATCATTTTAATTTATTTAGATAGTTGAAATACAGCGTACTTGTATCAGAATATCTATAACGTGAGTATGTCTTAGTTGCAAGTCCATGGATTAAATACAAAACCAACAACGTGCTAATTTTATCGTCAAAGCGTTTCGATCAGGACTCATTGATTTTTTTAAATTCCCTTAATGAATGTCTACATCTAAAACTTTATAGCTATACGGTACAGTACACATCAACAACATGGTTTTCCTTTGTAAAAACATTTCATTTACATTTCACTCACTGCTTGCCCCTATAAGCAAGAGTCCATCTTTATGGCTATTTGTAATATGAATAATAATATTGACGTGTGACCCATTTGCTATCTTAGAAGACGTCACATCTCAGATGTATTTATTTGGACATTTGCATAGATATTTATACAGACGATATTTATGAGACATTCCTTCGTTTAGGAACAGGATACACGAGATGCATATTCCTCACACAAGAGATGCATGAAAACCATGGTTGACCTCGAAAAATCTGACTTCCAAGTTTTATTTTTATACAGAATTGCAATACTAACTGTCGCATCCTCAGATGCACTTTGTGTCTTAAAAATGATCCAAACGTAAATATATATTTTATACAAGGACATATTCTGAAAAAAAAAAACAAACAAAACAAAAAAAAACCAAAAAAAAAAAACCAAACAAACCACTATTATGGAAAGTTTCAAACGTCGCACTGGCGTGCATTCATTAAAGTCATAGAACTGTTATAAAATATTAAAATATGATGCAGTTTGAGCTCAAGTGATAGATCAGCTTCAGCTGTGTGGAAACAAGCGCACACAATTATACAAAACGCCCTCATGCCTATGGGTGTAATTGCTAATAAAATGGAAGTTGGAACGGCACAAAATCTTTTCTAATTGAATTTTATATTATACTTACAGTATATATTATTATCATCAAATGTTACAGCTGACAATTCAACTGCAAATCACGGTTAAATATTACAGTTCAGTTTTAGATATTCCCTTCACTTCTCCACGCTTGATTCAGTGATGTAGCAAGTTAGGATCAATGCTCCGATTGCACAAACAGTTTCAGTCTCGCTTGGTTAAAATGTTCTTGTACTTTTTTTTTTTGTTTGTTTTTGCAATGTAACTGAAAGGTGAAAGTCAATTTAAAAAGGTGAGCAACTCCTTGACAAATGGAAATATTTTTACAAGGACAGTGTTAATAGAAGTGGCCTGTTCTTCCCAGCAGTTATGCAGAAGGAAATGTAATATACTGTGTATTGTTTTACTGTGAACATTTGCACCCACAGTGGGGCTGGCAGATATGAGACCTGTGGACATTTTTCTCTTTATTAATTCAACAGTATTTTGTGTGCACGCAAAAAAAAAAAAAAAAATGTATTTGTGTATTGGTAAAAATTGCTGTCTGATTAGTGGGAGGAAATTTGAGTTCACTGATGATTTAAACTGTGAACAGAGCAGATTTGTGTGCGCTACAAGACATTTGAATGGATTGTCAGATTTTGATTGGTGGAGGACTTAAAGCCTGCAGTGATCACCATGTTCTTAATTTCCACGCCAGTGAACAATTGTTAACTTTGCACACGATCCTCAGATTTGCCCTCTTTTGATGATATAAACCATTTAAATATTTGAATGTAAATGAAGAGCACAGTGATAACAGCATTCACATTGTAGCCTTAAGTCAGTGCAGATAACCTGCATTCAGGGCTTCACTTTTTTTTTAAATCATCAGAGACAAAAAGCAACAGAACCGGTTCATCTTTGACTATGGTCTGTAATGGCTTTACTTTGGCATAGGAGGAGAACGTAACAAATCTGGAATGGATTTATTATAATAAATACAAAAGTTTATATAAATCATAAATACAAGTCCATCCAATGTGGTCTGGAGGACTGTATCACTAATATATATATATATATATATAGTATACTTTTTTTTTTTTTTACCTCCAGTATACCAATGAACAAATTCTTAACCAGACCAAGTGCTCACTCAGCCATGTTTTCCTTTTTTTTTTTTTTTTTCCTGTAGTGCTGGATGATGAAATTTTAATGCCACATTATGCATCAGTTCCAGTCTTACCACACTGCTCCTAGCCAAGCAGACGAGTGAGAGAGAACTCAATCATTCCATAACATCTGTCCAGTACAAATGATTGCTCTGTCTTGCTGAAGAAAACAAATTTGTGTTGTCTTTGTCTTCATTTTTTTTTCTCCTGGGGAAGAAATATATACAGTAGATGTGACAAAAAGCTTTTGTACTGCTTGGCCACTGAACAGCTTTACAATGTAAACCGTCTCAGTATGTCTCCACCACTGTACTATTAAAACTTCAATAAACACCAACAGATTAAAAATTTCCAAAAGATTGAGCTTCCTGAGTAATAGATTTCTATTCTTATTACGTTGCCGTTGTACAAAATCTAAATCGTCATCTCAATTCAATTTTATTTATAAAAGCACTTATAAACAACAACAATGGGCATTGTTACAAAGCAGCTTTAGAGAAATATATTAATTCGAGATATAACCTTTTAAAATTTGCCCCTAATGAACAGGCCAGGAGCGACAGTGGTAAGGAAAAACTCCTTGAGACGACATGAGGAAGAAACCTTGAGACAAACCAGACTCAAAGGGAAAGATTAGAAAAATACATCACCTGGTCTTTTTCCAGTTTTCAGCTGTCCGGTTTCAGTGAGCCTGTGCCCATGATCGCCTCAGATTCCTGTTCTTGGCGGACAGAACTGGAAACTGATGTGATCTGCTGTTGTAGCCCATCCACCTCAAGGTTTGACATAGAAATCATGGCCTCATGGTTAGAGAAGTAACTTTGGGACCAAAAGGTTGCTGGTTCAATTCCCTGGACAAGCAGGAATGGCTAAAGTGCCCTTAAGCAAGGCACCTGCTCTGGGTACGTTGTACATCGCTGTGGATAACAGCATCTGCTAGATGTGTGTTCTGAGATACTTTTCTGCTCACCACGATTGTAAAGAGTGATTATTTATAGACTCAACTGCAAACTTCTTAGCAATTGCAGTCCTAAGGCTATCCAAGAAAGAACATCCTTATGGTTTCAATATGGTACCATCCATAGTAATCTCATGGTGATCTTTAGGCTGTCTATGCAGGGCCATACTTTGCATCTCTTCCGGATTATTAGAACTATTGTTCAAATGTATATCACAGCACTGTTTATTTCTCATTTCTGATTGATCAGAAGGTGTTGATTACTTTTCTATAACTGCAGCAAGACGAATCAAATCACAGG
Organism: Ariopsis seemanni; assembly: GCA_026413345.1. NCBI lineage: Eukaryota > Metazoa > Chordata > Actinopteri > Siluriformes > Ariidae > Ariopsis > Ariopsis seemanni. Next base: position 23,148,755 of record JAOANJ010000006.1, on the reverse strand, counting down.
GTTAGATTACTGGACTCCTAATACTTCATTGTTTCCATAGTAACAGTTAGGATGTAGTTATTTCTCTCTCTACAACATGACGATCTGCATTGATTTTGCCTGATGAACTTAAAGATAGCTGCTGTAGCCCAAGTTATAAGCGGTACGAACTTCCTTCATGGATATTTCACAGCATTAAACGAAACTATAAATGGATGAAAAGTATTGTAGTTGGAAAATTGCTGTGGTATAAAAGGAATAAAAACACTGGACGTGCTGTTAAAGGAAAATAATCATCTTTGGACTGGTAATGGTCCGCTGGTTCATGTCAGAGGGCCACGTCATTGATTTGTTTTTTTTCCCTAGAACAGCACATCCCATTGTGTTTTATTCTTACATAGGCTTCAGTTTTCTTTATTCATTCATCGTCAGTAACTGTTTTTATCCAGGACAGGGTCAAGTTGGATCCATGGCCTATCCCAGGAACAACGGTCATGAGAAACACACCCTGGATGGATGGATGGATGGACAGATGAACACCCCTCCCCCCACAATATCATCAAAATTTTGACCTATACAGAGAATAACCAGAGCTCAACCCCACACCCAGGACCCTGCAGCACAAACATGCGTTTTTATTCTCCCACACAAACAGTCATTAAACCAGCAGAGGCTATTTCATAGGATTTATTCTAGCATTCAGTCCATTTGTTTCCAGACCTTACAGGAAAAAAAGAAGAAAAAAAAAAAATAGCTCGATAAGGTCACAATCACATCCTAGCCTTATCACAACTGACCTGCAGGCAGATACTTAGCTCTCATCATTACTACAAGAACACTAAGATTTCATCAATATCCTTTAAATATGTGAAGTGAAGAAGACAAATAGCTCAGACCATCAGAGGTTAATATCTCCAAAAGCAGACATAAGGCAATATCCCTGCATATCCTCTAATTACATTTTTTTTTTTAAACAGATTGCTGTTCACAATGTATACACTTAAAATCTTTTCACAGTGTGAACAATCCTTGAAGATATTTCCCACTCTTTATACGATACAATATAACATTACATAAAAATCCATAATTTCCCTTCTAATATTAAATATTCTATTACGGTGCCATTTTGTACAGTTGAAAGATTGTTTTCAAAATTGGGATTTTTCTTTTCTTTAAGATAAGCCCATATAAGGGATGTATAGTTAAGCATTCTTAGGTCAGTGATGCATCTTAAGTGTGTCAGATGATCTCTATTTTACACACGCGCACACAAAGGAATCCTATCCACAAGTCTTTCAATGCTATCTAGTGTCATATTTCAGTTCTCCTATTATGTCAGTTAGTAAAAGACTGCTTTGGCAAAACTGTTGTACGTTTCGTTTAAAGTGAGAAACCTGAACGGTGATATTGGGACATCTTTCAGAATGCATACGCAAGTCAAGATGTCAGAGCCAATTTTGGGGAAAGTGGCAAAGTATAAAGTAGCGTTAGGTATTTTGGGATGTGTACTATAAGTGACATTTACAGTAAGATAGTGATGTCTGCAAGTATGTACACTATACCAGCAAGAGTTTTTTTTTTTTTAAAGTCATTCAATACAATTTGGTGAGTTAAAGTTGCATATTTATACAAAACTACTGTAAAGATGACGTTTTGCTTAGTTTTTTTTTTTTTAATCATTCAACCTACCAGCTGATCTGTCAAATGGTACCAGACTGCATCAAAGTGCCATCTGTGTCTTTTCCACAAAAAGTTTACGCCACAGAAATCATTCAGTTGAAATTTCACAAAGACCCCCATGTGTGGAGTGAAACATCTAGAAGAAATGAGCCAACCATTTTTAACGGATTCTTTGACGAACAACAATACTTTCACGTGCTCTTTCGGAAAGTGAGACCACAATTGGTTTACACCTACAGATGTTTCTCTAAATGATGCATCCTAGCATAGAAATGTTATACGGTATACAACATGGTAGGCGTTTTCATTCTACTCGAATATCAATGTGACTTCTTGTTTCAGCAATTTCTTGTTCTTGTATCACTTTCAAGTAGATATTTACGTTCCTGTGAACATGAAGTGTGTCTTGAATGAAGGAGTTCAAGTCTCGTTCTACTTTTCTAGAATGCGCTCAGCTAGACATTTACACGTGGCATTAAAAATAAATATCACACCTCGAATAAAAAGTATTATTGTTCTTATTCTTCTTATTGTTCTAACTTGTTTTAGAGACCGATACACTAATGGCTTTGAAGATGATAAGCAGATCCTTATTGCACACAATGTTTTGGGAGTGTCGATCCTTAAAAGCAGTGTGGGACCGTGAAATGGGACAATGCGGCGCGTCAGACGGCTGCCGTGTTACATTGCATTCGGGGAACGTACACGCTATCAGTCGACGTACATGGGAGAGCTGGGGGAGGCGGGGATTTCATCCAGAATTTTACACACGTAACCGGCGACGTCCACCACTCTCTCTTCGTACATCAGAATGAACGGGTGCTTCTACAGGATGGGGGAAAGGAAAAGAAATTCAAAAATAACAACAAGACCCAACTTTTTCCTAAGTAGTGTTAAAGTACATGTAAATACGATGACGGTAGGTACAGTCAAACAGATACACTTAACAGTTATGCCATGAAATCGAGTCGTACATGAGCTGATAGCTGATGAGGCACGGCGCACCGAATTGGCTGTAAGCCATGTACGATGAGACTGACTGGAATAACTGTTTTATTCTTTCTACATTCACTGGATTTTGAGAAGCAGAGCTTTTTTTTTTTTTTAAAACAATTTTGATAAATAAAAACTTTATATAAAACGTCCAACAAAATCATTTCCACTTAAGAATGTACACAAACCAGCAAAATGACAGGAGCAATTTGTGAAAAATGCTATAATAATAATAATAATAATTTTTGGAAAAAAAAAAAAGGACACGTCCTTACCATCAAATACTTTTATTCCATATTTTGTTGTTTTCTTTGGGGTTTTGTTTTCGAGAAGTTATTTCGTCCTCCGTTGGTTCAGCAACACGCTCTGCCATTTTGTTTTTCTCTACTCACGGTATATGAGCCGATATCCTTGTAGTAGAGTAGCCAATCAGAGCGCATGATTGCTCATATCCAGTGAATGTAAAAAAATTAAAAAATAACAAAGATCCAACTTTTTCCTAAGTAGCGTTAATTAAAGCACATGTAAATATGATGACGGTAGGTATAGTCAAACATACAATTAACAGTTATTCCATGAAATCGAGTCGTACATGAGCTGATAGCTGATGAGGCACGGAGCACTGAATTGGCTGTAAGCCATGTACGATGAGACTGAGTGGAATAACTTTTATTCTATCCACATTCACTGGATTTTGAGAAACAGCATTTTTAAAAAAAAAAAAACAATTTCAATAAATAAAA
>JAOANJ010000006.1:22390829-22402687 GCA_026413345.1 Ariopsis seemanni | reverse complement strand
ATTTTGATATTCTAATTATTCTTGTTCTTACATTATTAACCCAACAAACGTTGACATTTCAAACAATAAAGATATTTGACAAAATAGAATACAGTCTAAAAGCATGCAATAAAAACATCACTAAGCAAGTAGTACTAATGGTAATTCTATTTTCTTTTCATAGACAAAATAAAAATCACACTAATCAAAAGGAATACTCAACGGAGATAAATTACACAAGGCACAGCATACTTTGGCAACCTTATCAAGTTAAATCAGCTTCCAATATTTTAAGTTCCACCAATTCACAAATCCTATCTCTATTCTATTGCTCAGTTTGAGATATTTGTAGCCCAGTGAGTTCCGTCTGGTAACCACTTTCAATGTGCGTCTCTCCTGGGAGGGTTTCAGGCACAATTTCATTTGACTCTGGTGCGTCTATAAAAAATAAAAAGGTGCATAAGTAAAACGAAGTTACTGGGTGACTGGAACAGCATCGCTTATCACTGTGGAAGTGGGGGCATGGCCTAGTGTCAGTTTGTGAATGGAGGGCAGGGCCAGGGAAGGTGAGTGGCATCAATGCACTCGTTGTTAATTAATGGTGTGTGTGTTGTTACAGTGATGGAGGATAGAAAAGGAGAGCAAGAGCAGAGAGAGGGGAGCTCTCCCGACCAGAACATGTGTGTGTGCATATGTGACTGTTTGTGAGCAGTGAGTAAGTGAAGCTGAAAAGCAGCAAAATAAGGAAAAATAAAGTGTGTGTGAACATCAGCTCCCATCTGCCATGCTTCTGTACTCCACCCACATCAGGGACTTATTACAGTGGTGCCGAAACCTGGGAGTATGGAAGGGAACCACCACATGGAGTCCTCCCAATTGAAGGAGCTCATCCATGCCCTTGCTACCGCCCAGCAGAACCAGCATCAAGTGCTGACTGCCCTCTGGAAGGAGCAAGAGCAACACTTTGAAGCCTTGATGTTGGCCCAGCAGGAAGAGCACCAGGTGTTCCGGCATCTGCTCACATCGGCAGGGGCGTCGACCGCCACCACAGTGGACCCTCCTCACGTCATCCTCATGAAGATGGGCCCACATGATGATCCAGAAACCTTCATCACTCTCTTTGAGCAAGTGGCTGAAACATGGGGGTGGCCACTCGAGCAGTGCATGGCGTGCCTCCTCCCGCTCCTGACTGGCGAGGTGCAGCTTGCAGCTCCCTGCCAACAGCCAACTCATGTATGCCGACCTAAAGAGAGCTATCCTGCAGTGTGTCGACTGCTCTCTGGCATAACATCGCCAGTGCTTCCAGACGCTGACATTGGAGGAGGTCAGCCGGCTGTTCACATTCGGCCAACAACTCTGGGACGCCTGCTGGTGGTGGCTGAGGGCAGAAGACCATGCCACTGATGGGATCATCGATCTGGTGGCGCTGGAACAGTTCATCTCTCGACTTCTGAAGGAACGGCAGAGTGGGTCCAGTGTCATCGCCTGACATCGCTAGAACAAGCCATCGAGCTGGCGGAGGACCATCTGGTGGTGGTTCCGACGGCAGGTGGACGAGGTGCCTCTCCTCATTTCTTTTCACTTTCTCCTTTTCCCCCCTCTCTCTCCCCTTCCCTGCCCCATTCCCCCACTGTGGAGGTGGGGGCTGGCTCCTCCCCAGCCGGACCGTCATACCCGTGGTGTCTTCCCATCTCCCTCTTCCGTGTCTGTGTCTTCTCCCCCTCAGGTGAGTGACGCCCATAACACCGGTGCAGAGGGAAAGCCTGGGCTGGTGTGCTGGCGCTGCAGGGAGCCAGAGCATCTCCAGAGTCAGGGCTCTGCGATGGAGGTGGGAACTGTGATCTGGATCCCTGATGCACCAGAGACCACCCCCAATTGGGCTGGAATGTATCACATACCGGTAAACGTTCAAGGGGATACATATCACACATTGGTGGATTCCGGATGTAATCAGACCTCAATTCACCAAAGCCTGGTGCAAGGTGAGGCATTGGGGAGAGCACAAGTGGTGAAGGTGTTGTGTGTGCACAAGGATGTTCATAATAGTATCTGTCCAGATTCTATTCCGGGACCAAAAGCATAGAATAAAGGCGGCAGTTAATCCTAGTCTCAGCCACTCGCTGATTTAGTGTACTGATTGGCCGGGGTTTTCTAACTTTAATGGAACACGTAGTAGGAGGTGAGTCCTGCAGTAATATGTCACAGGGGAATCCTGGTGTGGCATTGACTGGAGAAGCTATCATAGAGCCGTCCATGTCAGCACCATGTCAGGGCAATACGAGGAGTGAGGAGTGGGGATTCCCTTGAGGATTTCCCTTTAGAGCAGTCATGAGATGAGACTCTGCAGGATGCGTTTGACCAAGTGAGAGTAATCGATGGTCAAACTCTCCAGCCAAATGCGGCACCCCCCTTTTTGTACTTCATGATTATTCAAGATAGACTGTATCAAGTGATGCAGGACACTCAAACCGGTGAACAAATAACCTAGTTGTTAATCCCTAAGAGCCATAGGAAACTCATGTTCCATGCGGCTCACTTTAATCCCATGGCCGGACACTTGGGGCAGAATAAAACACTAACCCGAATAATGGCCCAGTTCTATTGGCCAGGGATTCGTGGGGATGTTCATCAGGTAGTGTGTGGCATGCTGTGAATGCCAATTAGTAAATCCTATGGCCACTCCAAAAGCGCCTTTGCACCCACTCCCTCTAATCGAGACCCCCTTTGATACAATTGGTATGGATCTCGTCAGGCCGTTAGACCCGTCAGCACAAGTCACTCACTCACTCAGCTCCGCATGCTCCCGAAGGGAGCGTGGCGCCTCTGCATATAGCTCTCCAGGCGGATCTGTTCCTGGCAGCCTCCCAGGGCGGTGGCGATGTTGAGGCCAGCAGCCTGCAGATTGTTGCTCAGCTGGTTGGACCATGTGCATCTGGGTTGGCCTCTGGGATGGGATCAGGTGGTGGGGGTTGGTTCCCTCAGTAGGGCGACTGGTTTCAGGGGTGGATCCGCCCTGTCAATGTGGCCGAAGAGGCGGAGACGGGCTGAGCGGATCTTGTTGGACAGTGGAGGCTGGTTGGTGATCTCACACAGGATGGCATTGGAAACGTGGTCGTGCCACCTAATCCCCAATATCCTTCATTGGCACTTGGTGTTGAAGGCATCCAGGCTGTGTTCCTGGGCAGCTGTTAGAGTCCAGGTCTTGGCTCCATACATGAGGATGGACAGCATGAGGCTGTTAGACAGCCTGATATTAGTTTGGACCGAGAGTTTCCTGTTGGACCATACGCTGTCAAGGCTTGCCATCGCAGAGGTGGCACGACCAATGTGGAGCTGGATGTCAGAGTCACTCTTGCAGTCAGACGTTATCATGCCTCCGAAGTAGCAAAATCTGTCAACAGCTTCAATGGGGTAGGAGTTAATCACCAGTCCTCCTTGGGGTGTCTCGTAGTCGCTGAGGCACTGGACCTTGGTTTTTTCCCAGCTGACCAACAGGCCAAGTGGTTGGGTTTCTGTATCCATGGCCTGCAGGGCAAGTTGGAGGGCTTCCATGACTTCAGCCAGGATTGCCACATTGTCTGCGTAATCCAGGTCTGTGATAGTAACATCGCCAAAGCTAGCACCGCAGGCACACTGGGCCACAGTTCTCCCCATGGCATAGTCGATGGCTGTGTTGAAGACTGTTGGGGCCAAGACACAGCCCTGGCAGATGCCGCTGTTGATGTTGAAGTTGTCTGACAGCAGCCCATTTACTCTCACACAGGAGTAGGTGTCAGAGTAGAGGAGAGAGAGAAGGTTTAGCAGCTTGACCAGGATGCCAAGGATCTTGAGGATCATCCAAAGGGCTGGTCTGTCCACAGAATCAAAGGCTTGTTTCAGGTTCATGTAGGCTGCATAGAGAGGTTTCCTGAATTCCCTTCTTTTCTCAGCCAGCAGTTGGAGGGTCAGGATTCTGTCCACTGTGGAGTGACCTGGTGTGAAGCCGCTCTGCTCCTTTCTCTGCTTGCGGATGAGAAGTGGGTGCAGTCTTGCGAGGATGATGTTGGCAAACACCTTCCCTGGGACGCTCAGCAGAGTGAGCCCTCTGTAGTTGCTGCAGAGGTCTTTGGGCCCCTTCTTCCAGAAGGGAAGGATGACACTTTGCAGCCAGTCCGCCGGGATGGTCTCGTTACTCCAGATGGTGGTAAACAGTTGTTGGAGCTGACCTGCTACTGCAGGTCCACCATGCAGCAGCAACTCTGGGGCGATTCCGTCGGCCCCTGCAGGCCCAGTCAGGTTTGAGTTTCCATATGGCCTTGACCACTTCAGCTAGAGTGGGGGGACCAGTAGGGACAGAATCATCCTTCCTGGCCAAGGCAGCTAGTTCTTCCAGCTGGGGAGAGGGGGGTGGCGCTGGACGTTTGAGCAAGCTCTGAAAATGCTCCCTCCACCACGCCATCTCTTTATCTGGAGTGTCTGGGATGGTTCCATCCATGGCTGTTACGCAGGCGGTAGGTGGTGATGTCTTCCCGGAGAGAGTCCTTAGGGTCTTGTAGAGGGAGCCGTGGTCGCCTCTACGGGCAGCCTCCTCTGCTTCTTCTGCTAGGTTGTCGAGCCAGTTCAGCTTGTCCTTGCGGAGCAGCTTGTTGCGTTTGGTGTTAAGATGTGCACTCCCTGCAGTTTCCTGCCAGTCTGGCTGTTCTTCTTGCCTCCACAACACTGAGAGTTTCCTCTGACAGGAAGTCCTTCCTCTTCTTCGTTCTCTTGTGCCCAAGCACCCTGGCTGCAGCAGTGATGATGCTTTGCTTGAGGTCGTTCCAGAGCTTCTCTGGATTGTCCTCATCTGGGTCTGTAGGCAGGGTGGTGAAGCAGTTGTGAAGGTCCAGCTGGAAGTGGGCTGCAACTTCAGGAGACCGCAGTTTGGAGATGTCGACCTTGCACTGTGCTTTGGTGGAGTGGTTCCTTTTCAGTCGAAGACAGACTGTCATGGCGAGCAGCCTGTGGTCAGAGTTTCCCAGCTCGGCACTGCGGTAGACATGGCAGTCTGTTGAGGTGCGCCAGCGTTGGTTGGTAAGGATGTGGTCCAGTTCTTTCCTTGCATGGCCGTCGTTGCTGATCCAGGTCATGCTGTGTATGAGCTTGTGCTGGAAGGAGGAGCGCTCTGTTCATAGGCGAAAGTTGGAGCAGAACTCTAGGAGTCTCATGCCGTTGTTGCAGGTGCCAGTTCCATGGGGGCCTAGAGTGCTCTCAAACCCGGCTCTATCAGGCCCGATTGTAGCGTTGAGGTCACCAAGGATCCAAACGATGTCATGTCTGGAGATGTCAGTCATAAGCGATGATAACTGGGTGAAAAACTTGTCCTTTTCCTCATCTGCTGCCATATTGGTTGGGCCATAGGCTACAATGATGGAAATTCTGCCGTGGCTGTGGCGTAGGCGGGCAAGGAGCAGTCTGTTGTTCACTGGTCTTCAGTGGACTAGTGCTCAGGAGGCAGGTGGAACTAGAGCAAGTGCAACCCCTTGGCGATGTTGGCCGTCATCCCTGCCCGACCAAAGGAAGTTGTAGTCGTTTGCTACATGTGCGCCGGATCCAGGCCAGTGTACTTCTGTAAGACCTGCTACTGCAATGCTCAGGCATGCCAGTTCATTGGCGACCAGCTCTGCTGATCCTTCTCGTTTCATGGACAGTACGTTCCAGGTTGCAACTCTTATTGTTGCAGTTCCGTTAGGCTTAACTCATAGGTCCATCTGGTCCATGGTCGGGGTTCCATTGGGGTCAGTCCAGTTTAAGTTCCATATGAGAGGTTTCGTAGCGGGTTTGTTTTATGTGGGGGATTGCTAACCCAACGCACAACCTCGGCTGGATTTGTAGACTGCCCATCGGGGGCTGAGGCGGTGTGGGTGCTATTAGCCAGCAGCAGCTCCCCTGGGAACCGTCCCACCATGGTTTAACCTGCCAGGAGCGGGGGGAGCCTTTGCAGGGAAACCTGCTAGTTCACCGCCCCGCCCCCGATGGTATCGCAGCCCAGGGTCTGATCACTATGTTTGGCAAAAACATTAGCAAACACAAATAAAAAAGATGAATATAACTGCTTCCCTGATATAGTGGACACTGAAACATGCAGGCAGAATCAATGTCACTTTCGTTTTTATTTTTTAAACTGTCACTTAACACAACATGCTTTTCAGCAGTTTCAAAATAAACTGTGAGCCACTGCACCAACGTGATTTCACCCAGGGGAAGAGATCCTCACTCCACACACACACAGAGCACCTTCCTTGGCCTCACTCTCCATTCACAAACCGGTGCTTGACCACGCCCCCGCTGCCACAGTGAAAAAGAACCGTATACTCTCTTGCTCAGTGAAATAAACTGCACAGTATGGTAGTGAATCGAGAGGTTGTTCACCAGAAGTTATGCAATATAAGTGTATAGTCTAATTACACACATTTTCGCTTGGCGGTCTTCACCATCGCAATGATAAAAAAAGGACCTTAAACTATCTAATGCACAGGAATAATATTTACATTATGAAATCGATACATAATTTTTGTTATCATTAACGAATATTGACTAGAATACGCTTAAGGAAAAACAGACTTCAACAAGATGAGTGACCAGGCTCAAGTTCGCCTCAAAAAGATACATATTTTGGGCTAATTGCAGCATGTTCTTCACTAATTATAATATTTACGATAGGGAGAAACATACTAACCAGCATTTGATGTGTAGGATCCATTAGCTCTGTCATATTTTCTGTCACAACTTGAGTACTGAAGTTGCAGTGCGAATCTTGTTGTGATTTAGCTCCTCATCTCGCGGCAAAATGATGTAACTTGGTCAGTGCATGGTCAATGAAAACCTGCGCACACCGGACTTCCTCTCTCTGCTTGACTGCGCAAAGCGTGCGATTTCATGCATGTTATTTGCTAGGGAATCCCCTCAAAAGAAATAACTTCCCAGCCACAGAATGGCTTTTTTTTTTTAGATATTACAGAAACAAATGTATATATCACAATGACAATTTCAGAGGGAAATAAATTTCACCGACTTTATGAAACTGAAAGGCCGTCTTGCTTTAAGTAAGACAGAAGCAAAACAACATACTGCTCTGAAGGCTGCAGTGTGGGCTCTTGTTCTCCTGCTGGAGATGGAGTACTGTTGCTCTCTGGCTTGTCCTCGCTGGTTTCAGCTTGTTCACCAGGAACTGCACTGGACCCAGCATGGGCTTCGTAAGTAGCATCAACACCCTCGGCCACCTGCACAGCAGCTTTGGGAGTTTGTGTAATTAAAAAAAACAAAACAAAACATATATTGACTAGAAAGCCTTTTTTGAGATTGAGAATAAACCTCCATTTACACTTGCCATGCACAACATTTGTTTAGTTTCGATATGATACAGTAGTAGCTACAGTGTATATAGCTTCAAAACCTAGCTAGCTAAACACAAATTAAACTAGAAGGGCACTCAGTAGCGCGCATACCTCCGCCAAGCCACATATTCAGATTTGCATCAAAATCTAATCAATTGTTCCTTGGCCCATGGTTCACCTTTCCTCCACTACTTTTTGATTTACGTTAGGAACAGTCAAACAAACAAACAAATGTTGGAAAACATAACCTCCTCCAACAAAGTCTGCAGAGGTAATAACCACAATCAGTGTGTAAATTGGTTGTTTGATTCTAGTCTTGGTGCTCGCTAGGACACTCACCAGAAGCACCAATAATTACTTCCTTCCAAGCTTTATTTTTCTTGGAAGTCATGACCAGATAAAATGAAATCACAATTATAAGATTTTTCATCCACTTCTACAAGTTAACCAGTAAGTGGGAACTGACTGCAGCTAGTAACCAAAATTCTGAGTGGGTAACTAAGCACATGTCAGATCACACACACCATAGGTTTGGTCTGAAGTATCATTTGAACCAACTGTATGGATTTGTTGCTTCACCACATCATAGCTTCTTGGAACAGAATTGAAAAAACTCTCAAGTAACTCGCAGTTCTGTGTCGCATGTATATAAAAAATGAACGTCTGGCTGTCATGTCGTCACTTAAACGTAGTATAACACAGGTTTGCTACACAACTCAATATCTAAATGAGAAATATCAGTTACTCCAACATCATTGGAAATCACTTCATTCTGCTCTTGATCTTGTCAGCTGTTAACACAAACACTAACCTTCCGTGTGTGGAATGTGATCGCTTGACCTGGGTCCCTGAAATCCCTGAATACTTGGAGCACCTGGCTCTCGGTGTAGCTGGAGTTCTGCTGTATTTTCCTGAGCACTTGTATTGAGTGAGCTTCTTTTAGCTCCAGAGCCCCAGTGAGCAGGAGCTGAAGAGGCTGGAGGTACTGGAGGAGGCCACATCTTCATTACTGCCTCCACTGCCTGGCTTCCTTTTCCTGCATACACACAAGCAGACAGGTGAGGAACATAAGTCATTGCACTATTTGCACTTTATTTAGTCCTGGCTACTGACATGTGGCATATCATGAATCTTTTCGGGATGGCGATGACATTTGCCTTGATTAATACAGTTTGAATGAATAGTATCTTCAATATTATTTTAAAAAATGACATTTACATTTACAGCATTTAGCAGATACCCTTATCGAGAGCGCTTTTTAAAAAATGCACTGAAGTGTTACAAACTTATCCTCCAGCTTGTACAAATGGCCTACGAATACTATAAGGTAATACAACAAATAAAACAGTACACGTTGGAGGTTTTATGGAATGAGAACTCTTCCCTATGGGATTTCTACATTTAAAGGACAGCAACAGCTTGTTTCCCTCAGCTTGGCACATGATCGAGTAGATAGTGACAGAGTCTGTGCACACACCTGTGCTTCTCCCTCCTGTTTTGCTGAGTGATGCTTTGGGAGGCCAGCAGTGCAGTTTATCTTCATCATCATCATCTATGTTCATTTCCACTTCCTGTGCACTCACAGCTCCTGATGAGCTGTTGGTAAAGAACTCTAACAACAAAAGGAAAAAAATGCTAAGCAGCAGTACTAGCAGTGTGTTAAAGTGAAAATGAGCTTATCACCACAAATCTTCTTTTATTATTATTATTATTCACTTGGTTAGAGCAATGGAATTTGTGTGGACGTGTGTGATGGTTATTGATTCCTGTAAGAGGAAAAGATGAGCGAGAGATGATTCCATCCTTCCTCTGCACTCCTACAGCCCCAGTAACAGCCCCTCTTTCATGTCAGTGAGCACTGCACCGAACAAATCCCTATTAGCATACGAGCACGCTACACTGTCTGTGTGTCCATGTGCGCGCAACACACGCATAGAAGATGAAGGAAAATAACAGAGTACTGGAAAGGGAACGGTGCTGAGATTAAAGCGGCGGTGCATATCAGAGCTGCAAATGTTCCACATATGAGACTTCAAAACCAAATTAAACATCAGGGTGTGTGATGTGACCCTTCTTCACTACACTACAGCTGTGTGGCAGCGGGGGCGTGGCTAAGTGTCAGTTTGTGAATGGAGGGCGGGGCCGGGGAAGGTGAGTGGCAAAGTCAATACACCTGTTGTCGATTAATGGTGTGTGTGTGTGTGTTGCAGTGACGGTGGAAGGTAGAAAAGGAGGGGGAGAGCAAAGAGAAGGGAGCTCACTGGACCAGAACATGACTCTGTCTGTGTGCGCACGCGTGTCTGTGTCCTAAAATTGAGTGAGTGTGAAGCTGAAAAGCCAAAATAAACGTGTGTAAATTTTATCTCCCGCCTGCCATGCTTCTGTACTCCACCCACATCAGGGACTTGTCACAGTGATGTTGAAACCCAGGAGTACAGAAAGGAACCACCACATGGAGTCCTTGCCATTCAAGGATCTCATTCATGCCCTCGCTACCGCCCAGCAGAACCAGCATCAAGTGCTGATTGCTCTCCAGAAGGAGCAAGAACAATGCTTTGAAGTCTTGATGCTGGCCCAGCAGGAAGATTGCGAGGCGTTCTGGCATCTGCTTGCATCAGTGGGGCCCTCGACTACCACCACAGTGGACCCTCCCCATGTCACCCTCACGATGATAGGCCCGCAGGACGATCTGGAAGCCTTTATAGCACTCTTTGAGCAGGTGGCCGAAGCGTGGGGGTAGTCGGTCAAGCAGCGCGTGGTGCACCTACTTCCACTGACTGGTGAGGAGCAGCGAGGCACGCAGCAGCTCCCTGCTGACAGCCGGCTTATATACGCCGACCTGAAGCGAGCCATCCTGCAGCATGTTGGCCACTCCCTGGAACATCGCCAGTACTTCCAGACGCTGACATTGGAGGAGGTTGACTGGCCGTTTGCATTTGGCCAACAGCTCCGGGACGCCTACCAGCTGAGGGTGGACGACTGCAACGCTGAGGTGACCTGGAACAAGGGGGTCCCTGTGGCGTTGGCGTCAGTAGTTCCGGAGAAGGCGGAGCTGGGGCTGGAGGTAAAAACAAAAGTAACGACTCAAACTGCTCCGGTCCTTTGTGGAGACCATCTCTCACCGGCCCAACTCACGGAGGTTGCCAAGTTGCAAAAGGAATTTTCTGACGTGTTCTTGCCCCTTCCCGGCCACACCCACCTTACAGAACACCACACTGAAACGCCCCCAGGAGTGGTGGTACATAGCCGCCCTTACCGCTTGCCCAAACACACACAAAAAAAAAGGTGGCTCAGGATGAACTTGAGGCCATGCTTGAAATGGGCATAATCGAGGAGTCGCACACAGACTAGAGCAGCCCGGTGGTCCTGGTTCACAAAACCAACAGGTCAGTCTGATTCTGTGTGGACTACAGAAAACTGAATGCGGTGTCTAAATTTGACGCATACCCAATGCCTCACATTGATGAGTTTCTTGATCGGTTAGGTGCTGCTCACTTTTATTTGACACTGGAATTATCAAAGGGATATTGGCAGATCCCCTTGACTCCTCTATCCTGAGAGAAAATGGCCTTTTCCACACTGTTTGGATTACACCAATTTGTCACGCTTCCTTTTGGGTTATTTGGAGCTCCCATTATGTTCCAGTGGCTTATCGACAAGAACCTCCACCCCATGCTGCCTATGTGGCGGCTTACCTCGATGACATCATTATTTATAGCAACAATTGGCTGCGGCACCTCGAACACCTTAGGGCCATTCTAGAGTCGCTGAGGCATGCGGGTCTCACAGCTAATCTGAAAAAGTGTGTGATTGGGCGGGTGGGAGTACGGTACCTGGGTTTCCACTTGGGTAAAGGGCAGGTGTGTCCCCAAATTGACAAGATTGCAGCGATTGCGGCCTACCCGAGGCCCAAGACCAAAAAGGAGGTGAGACAATTCCTGGGGCTGGCTGGCTACTATCATAGGTTCATACCTAATTATTCAGACGTCACCATCTCACTGACTGATCTCACTAAAAAGGGAGCACCAGATCCGGTCCAGTGGATAGAGCAGTGCCAATAGGCTTTCACTAAGGTAAAAGCTGCACTGTGTGTGGGGCCACTTCTACAGTCCTCTGACTTCTCTCTCCCCTTTAATTTGCAGATGGATGTTGTGGACAGAGGGCTAGGGGCTGTTTTGTTCCAGAAGGTGGAGGGCGAGGAACGTCCCATGCTGTACATCAGCTGCAAGCTCTCAATGCATGAAAATAAGTACAGCATCATCGAAAAGGAGTGCCTGGTCATCAAGTGGGCAGTCCTCACCCTCCAATACTACCTGCTGGGGCGCCCTTTCACCCTCAGTTCGGACCACGCGCCCCTCCAGTGGCTCCACCACATGAAGGATGCCAATGCACGGATCACCCATTGGTATCTCACCCTCCGCTATTTAAATTCGAGGTGGTCCACAGACCGGGGACACGGATGGTGATGGTGGACTTCCTGTCCCGTCGGGGGGTGGGGGGAGTCTGCTGCAGGCCGGACGGCTCCCT
>JAOANJ010000006.1:22038478-22048767 GCA_026413345.1 Ariopsis seemanni | reverse complement strand
CAGCTGGGATAGGCTCCAGGTTGCCTGCGACCCTGTAGAACAGGATAAAGCGGCTAGAGATAATGAGATGAGATGTTTGAAGTGAACATCAACTGAAGCTCTTGATTTGTATCTGGATGATTTTATGCATTGTCAAGGGATTGGCTTATTAGAGAACTGCATCAAACAGAAGGTGGGTGGGTGTTCCTAATAAAGTGGCTGGTGTGTGTAATACTGTATATGTTCAGGATCAATAAGTCCTACACACTCTCTCTGTGTGCGCGTGTGTGTAGGGATGCTAGCTTTGTCCTCTGTGACTAGCCTAAGCCTGACTGAACTGTTTAAACAGTGCTCTGCTACATGTGACATGAAGGGGAGATTTATTGCAAAGGTGTGATTTGTTCCGCTTCACTACTTGCTGGATCAGAATTATTTGCTTATTTATAGTGTTGCAAATCCAGTTAAACCCTGATTTCCCCCGTTGATCTGTAGTCACAATCTCTCATGGCCCCCAATCCTCTTCTGGCCCAGAGGGAGGTTGCTCAAGGCAGCTACAATCCCGCTGCTGCTTTGAAGTGTGAGTTACTCATGAACATATTTTGTCACATCAGAAAGGCAAAACTGTAATGAAGAAAGTAGTGGCTCAGATTGCAAGCTACTAGCTATGGGAGCTTTCATAGATATTAGGTCTGTTTGCTTTATTTTGTGCTATAAATTCTCATTCAGGCATTCATTAACCCAACAAATGCCTACAAACTATTAATCATAGTGAAATATGCTGCAGAGTGAGGGAAATGTCCTCTTTACCAAGGACACAGTGGATGATAACGTCTCAGTAACACTGCTCCTAAAATTCTCATTCTCGTCTGAACAGAGTCTATTGACAGATCAGACGTAAAACAGCGAACCATCTACTCATAAAGGTGTTGGAACTTCAAGTGAGGCTTTGAGATAATTGCAATTACAATCCTAAAAATATCCATATGAACTCAGACGGAATTCTTTTTGAGAGGAAGAGTGGGAGAAAGAAAGAGAAAAACATTGCAGTTCTGAAAGTCTGAAGGGGAGGATATGCACAAAGTCATGTTGTCCTAGACCACTGCAGCAAACAAGCTCTGGTGGCTGAACACAAGCCAGGAAAATTGTGCCTCAGTACATTGTGTACACTCCGGGCCTTCAGTGAAACACAAAGAGCTTGTAGCTCAGCTGTCAGAGAGCTGGGACACTGGAGCTCACCTCAGCTTCTTGAGACAAAACCAGCTACTGCAGCCACTGTCTGAATCAGAGCCTCCTGTCTAAGCTCCCCGCCTGGCACAAAAGGACAATTTCTGGAGAGGACCTGAAGCACTCCAGTGGGAGGAGAGTCCCACTTCTGTCACCACCGAGTGACATTTCCATCCTCTCAACTGTGCTAAAAGGCTTTGCTCGTAACCAAGCCAAACCTGTCCCCTTAGCAACAAGCCACTGTCATTCAGTGTAGAAACAGGTGGCAAAGTGAAAAACCAACATAGAGTGTCATCGTAAAGAGTCTCTGTAGGTAGGTAGGTAGGTAGGTAGGTAGGTGCATTGCCATTTAAGTATCTGAGGCTATGTCATGGCAAGAAGGTGTCTTGGAAATGATGGCAATGAATGATGAGAGAATAAATAAATTCCATGGGTAAATTCCACGGGTAAGTAAACTGATCGACAAGATGTACGGTAGTGAATACACAGGTGCTACAGTTTCTGGAACTGTAAAGTACTGGAGAGATGAACACCATCTTTCCAAAAGGTATTCCCATGTTTGGTGTTTTAATGACAATGGAGAGTGCTGTCTAACATCTCAATACAAATTCTCTCATAGGTGTCCAAATCGGTTGAGATATGCTATGGCCTTTGCAATCACCATATGATTTATACCTTTGTTATACTCATCAAACTATTCCGTGAGTCCTTGTGCCCTGTGGATGAAGACATTGGCATCCGTGAAGAGACCACTCCTGTCAGCATAGAAATGCTTCATCACAGGAAAACGACACTCAGTCAGAATAAGTTTATGCTAATTTTCCAGTAACTCTTCACTTTAAGTAAAATGGAGCGTGAGATGGACAGGTAGATTGGGGAGGTGTCAGCAGTAATGCGGGCATTGTACCGGTCCGTCATGGTGAAGAGGGCGCTGAGCCGGAAGACAAAGCTTTCAATTTTCCAGTCAATCTACGTTCCAACCCTCACCTATGGTCATGAGCTTTGGGTAGTGACCGAAAGGATGAGATTGCGAATACAAGCAGCTGAAATGAGCTTTCTCCATAGGGTGGCTGGGCTCACTCTCAGAGATAGGGTGAGGAGCTCAGACATCCGGAGGGATCTCGGAGTACAGCTCCGGAGTACATCTCGGAGCTCCTTCATGTCAAAAGGAGTCAGCTGAGATGGTTCGGGCATTTAATTAGGATGCCTCCTGGGCGCCTTTCTTTGGAGGTTTTCCAGGCATGTCCAACTGGGAGGAGACCTCAGGGTAGACCCAGAACATGCTGGAGAGATTATATATCTCATCTGGCCTGGGAGTGTCTTGGGATCCCCCAGGGGGTACTGGAAAGCATTGCTGGACAGAGGGATGCCTGGAATACCCTGTTTAGCCTGCTGCCACCGCAACCCGACTTCAGATAAGCAGAAGAAAATGGATGGATGGATGGATCCATCCATCCTTCAGTTTAAGGGGAAAAACCATGCAAGCAAATGTAATATATTTATATATTTTTATATTTTTTGCATCTTTGGAGAAAACCTAATATGTTCCCATAAATGCCAAACACATTTAAAAACTAATCCATTCATTCATTTTCTATACCACTTATCCATTGTGGGTCATGGGTAAACTGGAGCCAAGCTCAGCTGACATCGGGCAAGAGGTGGGATACACCTTGGACAGGTCACCAATCCATCACTGAGCCAACACAGAGACAAACAACCCATTTAAAAATTATAACAGCAAATATGAAAATCTTACAGCAAAACAAAATACAGCAGAAAATTTGACACCAACAGCATAAATGGAAATGCCACTGCTGCCAACAAGTCCTTCCTAATAAACAGGGAGGAAGCTATTGAAGAAAAACTATTTCAGATATATGACCTTGCTGTGACCTTGACCTTGTTTGGATCAGTTCCAATATCTAATTAGTTCATCTGCTGGTTACACTAATGATTCCACATAAATCCTACAAATGTTCAACCACATACATATTTCCAAAGATATTACACTACTGAGAATCTTAGACAGACACATGGATGGATAGATGGACACATGGACAACCCAAAAAGACACAACAAACAAATTCAGATGCATGACAGAAAATCTGCGAACATGATACCAAAATCAAAAATGCAACAGACAGAAAATGTCAGAAACATCACATTCTCATTGGTGCTACGCCACACATCAGTCTGAGACATTGTGTTAAACGGAGAATTGGTGGATCATTACAGTAACAGAGAAAATTTGCCCAAAGTAATTTACTTTTATTTAGGCACATTTTTACCAAGGGCTTTTATTTAAAGCGAGACGGCCTATTGATTTCATAAAATCTGTGAAATTTAGTTCTCTCTGAAATTTGGTCATTGTCGCATATGTTTATTTCTGTAATATCTCACAAACTATCTGGCCATTCTGTGGCTGGGAAGTTATTTAATTTGAGGGGATTCCCCTTGCAAATAATGTGCATGAAATCACTCGCTTCGTGCAGTCAAGCAGACAGAGAAAGTCCGTGTGCGCATGCGCAGGTTTACCTTTGACCGTGCACCGACAGTTACATCATTTTGTCACTAAACGAACAGCTGATCACACCGAGGTGCTCGCTGACCGCTGATATTTATTAGTTTGGTCCTGCATTTCCTTTCCTTCGTATATAACATAATGTCTTTTCTTCTCGCTTTCCGTTACTGTAGTCAGTCTTTCACGTTTCATTCATGTCCTCTATTTTACTCTCCTGCTTCAGATTTGTATCCCACAATGCCTTGCGCAAACAGGGAAAGCCCACCACATGATGCATGATGTAGTATCTTGCATTGGGTCATGGTGAAGCAGGAAAAAATAGCGGACAATTTAGAGCCACGTGGCCTTAAATTTATTAACTGTTCTATTTAATAATAATAAAATTAGAAGTCTGTGATTCGAATTCAGTAGCTTTTGCTCCACTAAGCAAAAATAACTGGGTGTCAGGGAAAATTATTTTTAAGACCTGCATTTGAAAAATCTGAAAGGCAATCTACCTTTAATGTCTCCTTACAGAAAACTTCACTGTATCAAAATTTGCATGATTGCAAGTTGTTACTATTGACATGATAACAGATTAGAGCGCCTGCTGCCAGCACGGTTGTCAAAGCCATGCTGCTTTGCAAATATCCACCATCCAGCGGTTGATTATTTTCCCTATAAGAGCACACCCCATCATGATTCATTCCATACTTAATTACATTAAATTACAGGCATTTAGCAGACACTCATCCAGTGCGATGTATAAAATACATAGAGCAGCCTGGGGGTGAGATGGCTCAAGGGTACTTCAGCTATTCCTGCTAGTCCAGGGAATCGACCCGGCAACCTTTTGATCCCAGAGCTCCTTCTCTCACCATGAGGCGGCGTCTTAATTCTAGTTTATCTATATGACGTAATGCTGTATGTTTCTGTGTGGACTATAACAGCTTTAGCGCAAATGTACACATGACAAGTAGTTCAACCTCAACCATTAGGGATTGTGTAAAAGGTCCACTTAAGGCTCAGGGCCCTAAGATCAGGGTTTGACCTCCGCAACAACAACAACAACAACAAGAACAACAGCATTGCCCAAAGGGCACATGCTGAACCCACAGCTCTCAAAGAGTGTGTGTGTGCGCACACGTACTTCCTCTCAGTTTTCCACGCCACTAGAGCCGTGTTTCTGTGCAAAAGGGGCAGGGTAGGAAAAGGCAGAACCAGCTTTGATATGGAAGCTGCCAGATTCCCCTGGTGCCACTGTTAACATCTGCATCTGCGTGGATCTTTGCCTCCGACATGCTGAGCAGGCTTTGTTGTCCTGTCAGTCGGAGTCAGTGGAGAATTCTGCTGTTGATCTGACTGGATGATAAACTTGTCAGTGTTCTTTTTATTTTTTTCTTCACTCCTTTTGTTATGTGATGTTTGGCTTGAACATGAACACGAGTAGATCTACTCCAAACATAAATTTGTCCCTCCTTCTCAGATCAGTCTCCCGTCCTGGACTGAACTCTTCCTGTTTTCTCCTCAGTCTGTCCTGAAGGACCACCAAAGCCTATTTTATATCACAACATTTTGTAATGGTATGGATACGAGTGTTTTCCTGGGAAATACGCCACTCGTATTTTTCATACGAGCTCCATCCGGGACATGGAGAACCAAAACCATGACATAAATCTCTATACGTCACTTGTGAGGAAATCGATGAATTGTTTTGATAAATTTTGGGACTTTTTGTTTGTGAATGTGTCGATATAATAAAAAGAAAATCGCACGTTGGCTTGAAGATATGAAGTTCATCTTCTCGTGTTGAAAAGCTCGCATTTTTTCATTTGAAATACTTTGCGGATCTGAGTGACATATTTAAATAATATTGGCTGCCGTTGAGTGGTATATCAGATATATTTCATTCAGCTAGCATGATACTGAACGAGTCGAAGACGAGTAGCTGAATGGAATATATCTGATATACCACGAAAAAAGCCAGCCAATATTATTATTATACATACACATTCGATGGAACAGTTATAGGTTTTACAAAAAGTTAAGAACAGGGGGGTAACTTGCTGCAGGCACTGCCGACAAACAAAGAAATGCTTCTGTGTGCAGCAGAAAACTCTCTCATTGAATATTCGCATCATCTCCAACGTGTGACATCATGTTGTCTTGACAATCATGCAATATCTTAAACCATATTGAACGCTGTGTCAGCCCTGTGATGACCTGGCGACTTGTCCAAGGTGTACCCCGCCTTTCGCCCGTAGTCAGCTGGGATAGGCTCCAGCTTGCCTGCAACCCTGTGGAACAGGATAAAGGGGCTAGAGATAATGAGATGATTTGATTTGATTTTGTCTTTATTTGGGGAGATCTCCTCACAGTGTTTTAAAATCTATACCTTTTGCAGTTATGACAACATAAGACATTTTTCATGTAGCTGAACCCTTCATATAAACCAGCAACATGAGTCTTACTAGATTACCTCTATGAACAAAATATGCAGTATTTCACAATTATTGGCACAGAAAAATCTGCTGGGAACTGGTTCTTTCATGTCTCATAATAGATTTGTTTTAAAGTTTGATTTGTTTTAACGGCACATGAGCTTGCAATTTCCTAAAGATGCCCAGCTTTCTGTTTCCTGGTGATGGTCAATCTTGCTAGACTGTAATTTGTGAGGACATAAGAGTAAGAACAAATGAATGTGTCACCATTAAAATTAAGTGCTTCCATGTAACAATTTTGGTAAACAAATGCAATATATTGTGCTTTTAACATGCTACAAATAGAATGTGTTATAATCCCCCCAGTCGGCAGAGGTCTTAGAGTCCCAAGTACTGAACAGAATTTCTTTCTGGCTCGCAGAATAAACAAATCTTTAACTGATGGTTCTTTGATTCTTGGATCTTATGTATTTCAGCCTGTGACCTGGAAATTGATCAAAATCCACTATCTTTAAGAAAATATCCATTCTTCAAATATACTCAGAATAATTGGAATGAGGACAGAGGCTTTTGAATCAAGGACATACAGAATGCATCCTACACAGATTTTATTTTGAACTATGATATAAACGTATGCTATAAATGCTCCACCTCTACCAAAAAATGATAAATGACACAATAATAAGAAGCAAGAATACAACATCAATAACCTACAGTGAACAAAATCTATCAAACATTTGATAAATATGTTTGTTCTCAATTCCTCCTATCCTTATTCCTTTTTTTTTGCAGCCTTTCTTCATTTCCTCAGAAGTAAAGAAGGGAAGCAAGGAAAAAGAATGTGACAGTACAATGAAAGAAATGAAAATAATTTCAGTCTCACCAATTCTATTATTTATGTAGGTTCCAAGGCTTTGTAAGTATGCCTCAGATAACAGTTTACCTGACCATTTGCCTTTCATATTTGACAAGTTTTTGAATTGTCCCCGAGTCTTGGTTGCAAGTCTTATGGTCTGATCCTTTTCTATTTTCTAAACACACTTTTTGAAATATGTTCAAGAGTTAGTCAGCCTGGATTTAGTTAATACACTCGAGCATATGAATCCACACTTTGCATCTTATTCTGAACAAGTAAATCTCTAATACCCCTTTTCGACAAAAAGGGAATGGTTTCCGTTCTTGTTTGTGCACCGAATTTTGAACCATTCAGAGCATTTCAACCAAAAATAAATTGGTTTGGAACCTGAAAAGCTGGTTCCCAGCTGGAACCAAAATATAGTTGGTTTTTCTAGTGTGAACCGTGATGACATCAGTGGACGTGTTATTAGTTTGGAGAGGAAGTGAAGTGCAGCAATGGAGAACACAATGGAAAAGGATACATCTTCAGAAAAAATGGACCAAAAACAAATATCTGCAATAACAGAACAAAAGCTCGCAGGTAATCAATGCATATCACCATCTTGCGACTACTGTTTACTCCCATTATGCATTGTGTAATGCCTTCCATTCAATGACGCATCCTGGCTTACAATGGTTCTGCTCAATACTAGTGAAAACATTGGCCAGTTCGCCACCTGATACCAAGGTTCAAATAATCCTGAATGGAACCATTTCAAAAACCTGTTCCCTGTTGGTCAAAAAGAGATACAGTATTAGTGTAGAGTAATAGTAATAGAAAATCAGACTAAAGTGAATATCTAGCTATCTTTGCATACATTAGAATATCATTCTTCAGTGCCAGGTACTCACATTATTATCATAGTTACAGTATAGAGTACTCACAATTACCAGCTACTTTTGTGACAAAAAGACATAAATGCAGAATAATGCAGGGTTTGGTGTTTGCCTTAGCCAAATGTAAAGAGTCAAATTTTAAAAATTCAGATTCTGAACTACACACTATGGACCTACAACTATTTCTCAATGTTCCTCAATATCTGAATCTTCTCTGGGGTCCAGAAAAAAAGTAGAGAAAATATACATTTAACAGTTATTTGACAAAATTGAGTCATACATGAGTTAATAGCTGACAAGGCGCATAGCGCCAAGTAGGCTATAAGCCATGTATGACAAGATTGAGTGGAAAAATTGTTTTATTCTATACACATTCACTGGATTTTTTAAGAGTGGGGATCATCTAAAGCACATTAGAAGTAGAGCCCTTTATTTATGACATGCATACTCAAGCACAGTGAAATTCATCCTCTGCATTTAACCCATCTGAAGCAGTGAACACACACATACAAGTGAGCAATGATCACACATTCATACCCAGAGCAGTGGGCAGCTATACTACAGCACCCAGGGAGCAGTTGGGGGTTAGGTGCCTTGCTCAAAGGCACTTCAGCCCAAGGCCACCCGATGTTCACCTAACCACATCTTTGAACTGTGGGGGAAACCAGAGCACCCAGAGGAAACCCACACAGACACAGGGAGAACATGCAAACTCCACACAGAACGGTCCCTGTCAAGACACTGGGCTCAAACCCAGAACATTCTTGCTGTAAGGCAACAGTGCTAACCACTACACCCACCATACTGCCCCTCTGTGTGTCACACATAGTAGAAAACCATAGCGTTGACCAGTTCATGAGCTTTTATTTTGAAGTATCCAGATTATAGATTCTCACAAATGTTCTCATGTCAAAAATGGACTATGAAGCATCTTTTGACAAAAATTCCACAGAGATTGAACTTTGAATTATGGATATCAATATTTTTCAGGTTTATGGACTCTTGCTTTTTCCATGGCTCTTGTTTTTCAGCTTGTGATGCACCACTGCGAGTGTAGTGAAGAAGTTGCCTGTAAATAAAATCAAGAAGCAAATCCCACACATGGAAACCTGGCAGAAAAGAGAAGGGATACATTCATGATTCATTCAAAAATACTGAATCAGGTGTTTAGTGTGTTTATATGTTTCATCATGCTTAATAATAATATTTAAACAGTTTTAAAAGAACAGTAATCAAAAGCAATAAGTTTTTCTGACTTTACTGTACACTGAATTGCCAGCTATAGCCAACTAATGAACTACATCTCTAATCCATCTCTGTGGATATCTTACTCTCCTTTACAGACTCTAGTTTTTAGACTAATATTAGTAAAGAATAATGGAATCATTGAGAAATATAATTTGAAACAAAAATATTAATGACTGAGAAATAGTAGTGGATTACTGATATTCTGTACTATCAGTACAAAATACTAGTATCACTTGTGGAGTATCATCTCAGTTGTTTTTTTCCTGAACATACTAAGTTCTTGAAGGTCTTATTAAAGCTGAGTAGTTGAATGGAGAGTATTAGAGGTAGTGAAATATTACATTGTGCAGAGCTCAGATACAAGAAATCTGCAACTGAGAATCCATGACAATGTTAAACAGAGAATTTTTATTCCATTATAAACCTGTCTGTAAGAAAGAAGGCTGATGTGTTTACATCAACAGTGAGGCCTTTCATTCTATTGGAAATTACACATACCCAGCAAATCCAAAATGCTTCCATCCATCCATCCATCCATCCATCCATCCATCCATCGCCACTTATTCTTTGCAGGGTCGCAGGCAAGCTGGAGCCTATCCCAGCTGACTATGGGCGAGAGGCGGGGTACACCCTGGACAAGCCACCAAATCATCGCAGGGCTCCAAAATGCTTCCATATTTGATATATTGTTTATTACAGTAGTGTAGTTTCTTGGGATATAGGAAGCTTGGAAATAATGTGTTCCCTGTATTTCTGATATGTGCTTTCAAAGAAATCAGCAAAATTCTATAATAAAAATAGTTGATAATTTTCTTCATTAATTAATTGGTCTAAAGAGAATATGTAACTTTAAAACCACTGACAGGTGAAGTCAATAGCATTGATTATGTCGGTACACTAGCACCTGTCAAGAGGTCGGATATATTAGGCAGCAAGAGAACAGTCAGTTCTTGAAGTTGATATGTTGGAAGCAGAAAAAATGGGCAAGCGTAAGGATCTGAGTGACTTTGATAAGGGCCAAATTGTGATGGCTGGATGACTTGGTCTGAGCATCTCCAAAATGGCACATTTTGTGGGGTGTTCCCAGTATGTTAGTTTGGTAGTGCCTACCAAAAGTGGTCCAAGGAAGGACAACCGGTGAACCAGGGACAGGGTCATGG
>JAOANJ010000006.1:21994477-22004871 GCA_026413345.1 Ariopsis seemanni | reverse complement strand
CAGAGTTTTGACTCTCCATGGAACCATCCAGAGATTTGAAGAACCACTGAAGCACCTTTATTTTTTAGAGTGCAGTGCTGTTGTATTTGCAAAAGTTGTCAATTCAGGCATTCCAGTATTTCTCTTTTATATTTCTATCCTTGGGTATCACAGTGGTATCACTATAGGAGTATTTACACTGTATTAATCTTTGACTCATCTCTCTCGTAATAATTGTGGGTGCGTCTGAATTTACCACTTAATATTTTACCACTCTGACTCTCTCCGATAGCACGTGTCTGTCTGAGTCTACATGAAGTGTTCTCTGAACCATGTGCATGCCTGGAAAGCCATAAATAGCACAAAAAAAAAAGTGAGAATTCCTATAGCAATATCTTGTCTGTGCTGTTCACTGCACTACCTAAAGGCTTTTAATGAGCATGTTACTATGTCTACCAAATGACACCCAGGCACTAATCATCACATACTAATCATGTTCGAGTGCAGTATGTCTGAAGCGGTGTGATATGATCGAAAACAGACTGGGCTCTGTTCCTGTGATGGATAGCTCACATGGGTAGCTCACATGGGTAGCTCACATGGATAGCTCACAAGATTATTGGATTTTCATTCTGCCTAAACACACCGTTGTTCTGCAATCCGTAGAACTAAGCAAACACTGGACAGAGGGATGATAGGCTCCAATATACTTTTCATCATATTTGCAATACATGCTTATGTATGAATTTTTAAATATGAAACAAATGATTTTCATTTAAGTCGTTTCATTTAGAAAAACAGCCAAGAAGTGCTGAGCATGTAGAAATGTCTCCCAGGTGACTCTTCATGACACCACTGAGAGAAGCCCAAGCGTATGCAAAGCTGAAGTAAGGATTACTTTGAAGAATCTAAAATGTCATTTCCAATGACATGGATATGAGTAAGTGAAATGTTCTTGGAGTTATGTGACAAATTACTTCTTTCTGCAAGGAAACGGTTTTCAAAGGCATGAGATTGAAGCCACTAATAATAAACAGTGGTACAGAGACATTTTAAAGATGTACTAATAAATTCAGTGCAGGATTTTGATGTCTCTGTGTATTGTGCAGTGCGTTTGTTTTGTGATAATGACCTTGTGTGCTTCACGAATGCAACGTTTTTCTCTGTTACTGTATAATAGAAAAAGGAATAAAATTGAAAGAAACCCCTTGTATGAGCTGTGTCTAAACATATTATCTATTAAAAAAAAATGAGTTACATGACAAAATGACTAGTATAATAGAAATAGCATTTCAAAATGCCAACATAATTTTTTTAACTTTGTTTTAAATTTAATCCAGGCACTTTGTATATCACATACAGTAGCTTGAAATGGAAACCATTCCAAAAGATATCCATCCATCCATCCATCCATCCATCCATTTTCTGCCACTTATCCGGGTCCGGGTCGCGGGGGTAGCAGCCTAAGCAGAGCAGCCCAGACTTCCCTCTCCCCGGTCACCTCCACCAGCTCTTCTGGGGGAATACCGAGGCATTCCCAGGCCAGCCGAGAGATGTAATCTCTCCAGCGTGTCCTGGGTCTGCCACAGAGTCTCCTCCCGGTAGGGCATGCTCAGAGAACCTAGTTAGTACATCCCCTCCTTGAATCGCCACCTTAATGTGGTGGAGGGGTTTGAGTGCCTCAGTGATTCCAGGAGCTATGTTGTCGGGGGCATTTGCCCTTGTTAGGGTCTCTCAAGGCAAACAGGTCCTAGATGAGAGGTCAGACAAAGAGTGGTTCTGAAGACCCTTATGAGAGAAACAGCAAGGATCCGAGTGCCCTCGCCCAGACCAGGGATACCAGGGCCCCACCCTGGAGCCAGGCCTGAGGGAGGGGCTTGTCGGTGAGCACCTGGTGGCCGGGCCTATGTCCGTGGGGCCCGGCCGGGCCTAGCCCGAATGAGCAACACGGAACCACTCTCTTGTGGACCCACCACCTGCAGGAGGTGCCGTAAGGGTCTGGTGCATTGTGGATCAGGTGGCAGCCAAAGGCAGCGTACTGATCCCCGACTGACAAAACTGGCTTCCAAAAGATAACATAAATAAAGCCCTCAAGCATATGATCTGGGTTTTATACTCTTATTCATATTCTTGTTTGCTGTGTGTATTTTAATAATTTACCATAAAATGCAAGATATACAGTAAATCCAGATAAATAAATAAACAAATGCATGTTCTGAGGTTGCAATGCATTAAAAAAAAAAAAAACATGTACTGACTATAGTTATGCAACAAATTGCCTATGACTCATTTGAATGTGTATTATATTAAAGGGTAGAATTTTACAACACGTTGTTTTGTGGTTATTTGAAAGAATGAAAGACCGTACAGTCATCAGGACATTGCTGTTAGATCTGAATCTTCAAAGATATTATCTGAGAGTTTGACCCTTGTCTTTCTATCATCACCCACGCCAGAGTTGATACATATTCCTACCGAGTCTGATAGAGTGGAAAAATTCATTGATTTTTCCACCTTACCTTGACCTTTACTGAAAGCCATGTAGCACATCAGTGTGCCTTTTAGTTTCATCTATGCTGAATAATTTAGGTTGAGCAGAGTTCCTCTGAGTGCTGCACTGATTTTCCTACCTCTATGAGCTCTAATCTGGCATTGAAGATACATAACCTGTTGTCTGCCTGTTTCATGGAAGCTCTTTGAAACAAGGTGGAAGTGTCGGGATAATGGTAAATTTGAAACGATAAACAGGAAGTTATAAGATCAGGACTTTAAAAACGTATAGTATTAAACTGATAGTTGGGTTCCTTCACGTCATCAGACGTCTTACAGGGATTCCTTTAATCAGTGAGAAATTCTTTCACGTTGGCACACAGGGCGTTTCCTTACAAGTATTCCTGAAGTGTGTGAACACATAGGTGTGGTCAAAGCAAGCCTATAGCTAATCTTTTGAGCTCCAACCAGTCACCGGAGACTAGCATAAAAACGTATTTTGATTACAAGGGTTAGTTTTATCCTAATAAAATCAAGTACCTAAACAAAGTTAGGTACACTGAGCCAAGGCTACCATACATTACACAGGCATAACAATTAGGTTGTGGAAAACCCTGCACAGCCAGGCTTATCTCTGTTGAACAGAAGTGGCTAGATTAGACGAGAAATTGTGTTGCAGCTTCCTCTTATAAGAGCAGAGGTTTATGGGTAAGAGCTACAGGGAGCCAGCTGAGATTAAATTGCACAGGGCCAAGAACATCAAATACCTCAGGGACCATGAGGAGAGAAATGGTCTCCGCTGCCACCCATCCACTCTGAGAGGGAGGCACGAGAACGGCAAACTAAATCCATCAATACTGCATCTGCTTGTGCCCAAGTGCTCCTGGGTGACAAATTATTCATTGTGCAATGGGTTTTGTTGCAACAGAATCACTCAGTCTTTGTAGGCTCTGCTATTGTGTACTGTGTACGCTGCGAATGATGATGAGTTGAACAAGAAAGGGGGGCATTTTCAGAGAGCTGGTGTTTCATAAGTCTTCATACCACAACGTCTGCTTTGAGCCCTCTCTAGTGTGGGACGTATTAGAGTTCCTTGTGATTACATAATTAGCTGTGATGCTATGAGAGATTGTGTTATATTTAGAAGCCACATAGGACATTGTAATCACCAGTGATTATTTACAGGTAGAAAACAGAAACCAGCAGCACAGCATTCTGTAAAAACACGGATAAAGTTGTAATATGAGTCACATCAATGACAGCGTTGTCCTGTAACCTAAACATCCACATGTCCTATAAATAGTTATTAACTATGACAAACCTGATCAACAGCTACCTACATGCTAAGCATTTTTGGAAGGAAAACGAAACTCCCAAACTGTCATGTTTTGCCACACCTCATTCCTATAAAAGGTCACTTCAGTGAGAACAGTGAAGCTAGAAGTCATTGCCTCTTTCAATTTTCCCTCAGCATTTCCAGAACAAGTCTAAACATGTCAGAAGAACCATTGTGTCTCACTGACAATGATTTTCAATGCCAGTGCTGGCCAACGTGTAGACCTCTAAGAGCCAAACCACCAGATCTTATACTCAGTCTATCATGAATTCATTATATTTACATATTTTTGCATTGATATACATATTTTATGGACCACCATAGTAAAGACATCACATCCAAAATAACTGAAGATAACCTCTGTATGTCTGCACTCATGAGGTCCTTCCACCCAAATAGAAAACAGAGGAGATCCTAATACTCAGGAAATCATTTCAATATACACTGAGGCACCAGTTTATAAGATACCTGACAGGTTCATAAACTCACAACTCTGTGTTATGCAGCTTGGAGTTTCTCTCGCAGCTCAACATTGTGTTGGATGATTCATAGCGAAACAGCTTTCGAACCTACAGGCACCTGTAGAAACCAACACATGTTTTGTCAAATATGCTTGTTAGTTATGATGAAAGACTGTTTTAAATCCAAAAGATTAGGAAAAAGCAAAAAAAAAAAAAAATCTAATTATACAACACAGACGAGCTTACGGTTTAGTAAGCGATTGTATCCATGTTCGTTTTATCAGCTTGCTTTTAAACCACAGCATTGAAAATAAACAAGGAGGCTTTGTGAATGCCATGAACGCTCTAATCTCCGCTCACACAAGAGGGGCTTACACTCAGCTGGGAAAACAAAGCACACATTTCAAGATTAATAGCAAGGTTGGTATGCCCACAACAGTAACAAGCTCCAGCAGACCTTCGGAAGTTCCAACACGATAGAGCTGTACATGTGCAGGGAAAAAAAAAAATCCTCACAAAAGGACTTCAAAATGTGATTACTCAGTCGGAGTTAAGCCATGAAAAGTTTAATAAACGTGCAACCTGTGTTAAACACACATGCTGATATTTACAGCTCACAAGCATGGTGATGCAAATTAAAACCTATGTTGCATTACAGGTCTATATTAAATAGCAAGGTTTTCAGCAGAACAAAACCCATACATTTTAATTACATTTGTCATTTACGAGTCAAACTGAAAATGTTTTGCCCATTGCCATTTTCCCTTGTGAAAGTAATTTGAAGCCAAAGCATGAAGATAAATTATTTGACACTGGACTGTTAGGAATGCTTCTCTCCTAAACCCCCCAGCGCTAAATGTCCCAACACTGATGTAACCCAGAAAAACAAAAACACTCCACTCATGAGCTCATCATACTAGTAGTTACTTCAATAGGCTTTGGGGTCCAAACGCATTTCATTTTTACACAAATCAATAATTAGCCATACAATTAAATCAGGTGATTGGGGAACAACAAAAACATCTACTTTTACCCTGAACTGAATGACTTGGTATGCTAAACACATGTCCAAGTCTGTTCCACAAGCTTCCATATGACTAATAGGTCGTAACCTTCCAGTTGACATGTGACTATTAGTAATTTATTTTTATTTTTTTTAAATAAAGCCCCCCCCACACACACACCAGATCAATAGTTCATGTCTTGAATGGACTATTGATCCCCTTCTTGTTCAGAAAGCAGGATAATAAAAGACAAACACTCCTGAGGACAGTTTCCACATACAACTAACTCAGCACACTGGTCGAGGTTCTAAGCTCAAAAATCCAGGACAGGTAGAGAGACACACACCATAGTTTCAGGCTCTTGCTCCGAGGCCCAACTGTACATTTTGACTGGATTCTGACTCCCACAAAGTCACACTGAATAAATGCTCCCAAATGAATCAAGATTAAAAACCCAGTAATTTCTAATCATGGTCTGTGACACTTTGGGGGGGGGGGAGAGACCAGAGAGAGAAGAGTGCAAGCAAATGAATCATGCTGAGAGCACACATTTTGACTAAACTTGCTTTTATTGAAAAAGGCCAGGGTGCAAATATGAAAAAAAATAAAGACAAGCATATATTTTTAAGCATTTTAATACAAACTTAATATAAACTATTTCAGTCCCTCTTCACATGTAAGACACTGACTCAAAATACTTTGTTATACCGTATTTTATCAAGTATTGCACAATGTAGGTACAAAATTAATATATGATTACATTGTCCTTAATATAGCAAAAATCTCAACTCTTAACAGAAAATACAACTTTTGTCTTTCAAAAAAAAACCTACACTGAATTTCCAACACTAAAGTATATCCTGTACACAATCTTTAGAATTTTTTTTTTTAATCTATTTTAAAGGTGGATTTCCTCAATAATAACTTTCATTAAAAAAAAATATATAACAAAGCTGCTGCAGCCATCACAGATCACTGGAGTAGTAAAAAGATATAAATGCAATACCATGTCATAGAAACAATATATACTCTGATACTTTACAAACTCTGTACTCAATTAAATTATACAATTAGAAAAAAAGACCAAGTAACCCCAGATATTCATTAGTGCCAATTTCTTAAAAATCAGCCAAGTCTTAACCAACTTGAAAATACTGTAGGAGGCCAGAACTTGAAGCTTTTTTTTTTAACTTTAATATTTAGAGCATTTTTTAAAACAGTAAAAAAAAAAAAAAGTTGTGCTTTGTTGGCAAAAATAGGAAAAATGAAAATGATTTGAAAGTAACCAAGCTTGGACACATACAACAAGCTTTTAGTAGAAACAAACTCAAGGGGGCACAGAAAGACAACACCCTTGGGCACATGCTCTTTCCAGCGACTAATAGGTTTTTTTTGTTTTTTTTTGCTTCTACTTCCACAATTCTTTTTATGTCCTTTGTTAGTGTGCGTCATTTTATCTCCTTCCTTTTGCCAACAATAATTCATAAATTCTGGATTCATTTAGTTAGCCATTACTGGCTGGAATTGCTGGTTGGAATACTGCATGTTGTTTAGGCTGAAGTTTAGACCATCCACGAGAGATTTGTCGTTGAGGCTCCCGTAGGCTGCAAACACATCAAAGGCATTGTTGTACTGCAGAGGGCTGAGGCTGAGTGGGTTCTCGTTGCTGAACATTGTGGTGGAGCTGCCCTGGCTCTGGAGGTTAGGAAAAACGAACTCCTTGGCATTAGGAGAGAGCGCAGAGGCTTTCGGCTGTGGCTGCCCTCCAAGACCAAGACCGTAAAGAGAATGCATGGAATTGGAAATGGCTTTATGCTTCAGTAGGCTGGTCACGTTCAGGCCCAGGTTGGTAGGAGATGTGCGTGCCACTTTACTACCAGTGCGGCTGCTGTTCTTCATTTTGGTGGAGCCGAACTTGGTGGCAGCGAAAGTGGCTGTGGTGAAAGTTAAAGGTTGAGTGGAGCGTGGCATAAACGAGGGGCTGACAGAAGCAGACTGGCCAAATGGTGGCGACGGAGAGCTAGACTCAGAGGAGACACCCACAGGGTCGCTGATTGGCATGAAGACCTGAGCATCGGGGTTAAAACTATTCCTGATCTCCTTGTCCAACTCGGACCCATTCTCACCATTATCGTCCATGTAAAGCACCTTGATGGGTCCCTTCTCTCCGATCTGGTAAGAGACCTCAAACGGGTCGATCCACACACTGAGGTCCTGAGGCAAGTTGTTCCTGACGTCTTCGATGTCAATCCCGCTCTCTTTGGCTGCTTCTTCCACTACCGTATCAACCTTCTCCCCAACATGTATACACCTAAACCCAGACCCTTTGTATGGCTTGTCAGGGTACCAGTGACCTTCATATTTCTTTTTCAACTGCCGTTCGAGTTCTTCGCCGAAGATGTTCACCCGACGACGAGGGAGTTTGTTGTACAGATAGGATATGATGAAGTTGAGTGCTACTTGGATTTCAAGCTGCATAGCTGCTTCACAGTCGCAAGACAGAGAGTGTGTGCGTGCACGCCTTCGAGAGCTGCTCAAACCGAGCGTTGCAAAAACCTCCTAGGCAGTAAGTGATCAGTTTGAGCAAACAGGATGCTGGCTGCTGGTAATAGATTTCTCGTTCCACAGGGACATCTATCATTAGGAAAGAAAAGGAAAAAAAAAAAAAAAGGAGTTCAACTTTCAAGCCAGTTGTTTCAAACTCAGCTTAAACATCTAATACAAAAAACAAACATAACATGTTTACACCAAATGCCAAGAGGATTAGGTTCTGAATGCTAGACAGACATGCACTGAAGATTAGGCCTGAGAAAAGCATTTACATTTAGAAAAAAAAAGTAACATTGGGTTACAGGCCTTACAGCAATGTTAAAACAAATCTCTCCTTCAGTGTATACACACACAATATTAACGATGCGACACTTGGACAGGACATTGCGCAATAGCTTTAGCGATCAGGTTTCCTCCACATAACAGCCAATAACATGGCGAGGTGAATGGGGTGTAGCTCCAACACACCAGGGTTTACCAAATTAGTACAGTACGCGTTTCTTCTAATGGAAACAGGACATGATTTGTCCAGATCACACAGCCATGAGCAGAGCTATTACAACAAAACAGCACAGCACGGATTATTTTCATAACCTGCTGCAGCTCTTCCTTCTTCCGGCCTTTCTATTTAAAAAAGGGCTTCAGCTTGGACATTAGGAGAAGAGGAAACGTTTTCATTTTGCCCTTCTTTCTTTCTGCCCTTTCAATTGTTTTGTTTCCTTTTCACGAAGCTGGAGCCAAGACAAAATACCTCAAATCCTACAAACAAACCGGATCATCCAGTTCATTATCGAGGACACCATCAGCCAAGTAAACACCGAGTCAAAATAATCGATCATCCTCTTCCTCAAAGCTAAACAATGACTCTCTTTTAGTCTGACATTATTATCATCATCATCATCATCATCATCATCATTCTTTCTTTCTTCCAGCGTCAGCACTGTGGCTAAAAGGCTTCAGAATTCTCTGGCAAACTTGCAGAGAACTAGCCAGTGAGATGAGATGAGATGAGATGAGATGAAAAGAGATGAGATAATCTCTCTCTCTCGTCAAGAACAAACCCAGTGCCAGAGAACCAGACTCTAAAATCAACCTGACTACATACACGGACCTCTGGTTGCCACGGCTACACGTTAGCAAAAACTAGCTAGCGTCCATGAAGAGCACTCGACAAGCCAGAAGGATTTCATCTTATCACACCACAAAAAGAAAAAACAATTATTAAAACATTTTCTTAGAAATACTAGCTCTTAAACAGCAGGTACTCACACGCACGAGCAGGACTCAGGTGGATTCCGGATGTAGTTTGTAGCTTCCGCAATGATCCCTAGCTAACCTCTGTGGATAGGAAATTATTATTATTATTATTATTATTATTCCAGTTACAGCATCTTAGTGTTTCTGTCCTGCTGCTGTTTGCTTTTATCCTCGCTTTTTCGTTCTCTAATAGGCCAGTTTGCGTCTTAATAAGCAACCTGACTCCCACTGCCCGGGAGTTTTTACAACTCTGCCCTTTAAACCAGTCACCACAGCCGCTTTATAACAAATCCTCCGTTCTGGATCTGAAATGGGCGGACACACAGAAACACAAAACCACACCCCCAAGCACACCAGTGATTGGTCCGTTTTAAGTGCGTCACGACCGTGCCTTAAGCGTTCATTGGCTGTTCAGAGCCGTGTAAAAAAAAAAGAAATCGCCATGGAGAACCCATACTGCTATTTGACCAATCAGCGACAAATACATTAGAACAGTTGTCCCCTAGTTATGTATTGTATGTATGCATACACACACAGGGAACCTCAGTACAGTGATGTGATGGCTTCTTGTGATTTTTTTGTTTTTCCTCAGCAAAATGTCTTGTCATATTCACGCATTTCAACCGTTTCTTGTAACTTAATAGAACGTAAATTTTAATTTCAGAAGCATGCAGTCAGTCTATGGCAATTTTGTTGAAAAAAAAAAAGAATAATAGACAATAATTCGTGGTGGGTTTGTTTTTTTTTTGCAACAGATATCAAACCTGCTTGTGCTCTTGAGTGTTTTGTCTGGGTGTGTGGGAGGGGCGATAAAACTAAGGCTTTTAGCTATTGGTTGCTGCCTTTGTGACGTTTCATGGCCACGCCTTGTTTTGACAGGGGAAACTATGGCTACGCGGATTCCAACAAGCCTACTATTGTACTAGTTAGTGTGACACAGAAGTATGGAACCTAAAGGAAGTGTTATTTTTATTCGTTAATAAAAATAGTAACCTGTCCCCTGAGGAAACCATACTAGTTTAGTTTCATACTTCACTGAGAAAACCGAACTAGTGAGATATATGGTGCGGCTTTTTCCCCTTACATTTATTTGTATAAATATGAAGTTGTATTTACTCTAATATTATGTGATTCCCTTTAGCTTGGCCACATCTAAGATGGGAATTACTATAGATAGAGAGAGAGAGATACATAGTGGTTCTTGAAAGTTTGTGACCCTTTAGAATTTTCTATACTTCTACATAAATATGACCTAAAACATCATCAGATTTTCACACAAGTCTTAAAAGTAGATAAAGAGAACCCAGTTAAACAAAT
>JAOANJ010000006.1:21396795-21407453 GCA_026413345.1 Ariopsis seemanni | reverse complement strand
ATTGTGTTGCGCTTGCGCAGAACGGTGTCAGTCCTGCGCGCCTTAGCACGTGCACCTGAAGGCGCGCGTGCCTAACGATTCTCCGGTACGCGCGCCGTTAACAAAGAACACCTATCTTTAATCAGTGAACTGTGTTTGGGCTGTTTAAGGACTGCGCCCATGCAAGGACGATGTGAAGTATTACGCTGCGTCTAGGAATGCGAAAAATCTGAAAAATAAATTTCTCCATTCGGAAAACCGGAGATTTTCAAGAGTTTTGTCAAATATCCGGATTTCCGGGTATTTCCCGAAGACTTTCATCCCTGGCAAGTTAAGCGCCAAAGTGATCCTGCAGGATAGAGCAGTTGCTAAAGATGCTGTTGTAAAACTCTGAGAACACACTACGTCATCTGATGCATTCTAGTGTGGAGTCTGGGGAACATCAAGCAAGCCAAGTCATAGGAATGGACCAATTTTTTTTTTTTTAATGCTTAGAGAATATCTTGGACATGCAGTATAAAAGCATGCAAAGTAATAGTGAATCAAAAATATTTATTAAAAAAAAAAAAAAAACCCAGGCGGTGACAGTCAGTCATTCATTCTTATAAAAGTAGCTAGCAAGTGTGTGATGAGGTCGGTCTTTAGTCTTTGAAGACACTGACTCCAGTGTTTGGACAGACAGGGCAATTCATCCTTCCGCTTGGGGGCCAGGACAGAAGTTTTCATGCACATTTTCCTTGTACCCTGAGAGATGGTGGGTCCAGTCAAATTGTGCTAGAGGCTCAGAGGGAGCATGATGCAGCGTGGGGAGTGATGAGTGTCTTAAAGTAGGCGGAACGCTGGTCCATTTTTGGCCTTGTAGGCCAGAAATCAGTGTTTTAAATCTGATGTGGGAGGCTAAAGAAAGCCAGTGGAGAGAACACAACAAACTGTGCTGATCCTCAAGTAAACTGCAATGGAAACGTTTAAAAAAAAAAAAATAATGCATATTTGGTTCTCTATTTAGCAGCAGAATGTCAATTCTGACTTCTGAAATGTTCTGACCTTCCCAAAATTTGTCATCGTTAACATGGACATTTCAACAGAAGATAATGAACATGAATGCTGCACAGCATTCATGCACTCTAGATAAGAGGGACTAGCTCATTTTAGTCAAAAAAAAACCAAACAAACCCACACTGGTAATATTTTTAGACTATAATATGGTACAAAAGCTCATTTGAGAGACTACTGCAATATTAAATCTTTACTGCTCATTTTTACAAACTGATCTAGCCAACATCACCAAGTCAAGGATAAAAAGGGCCATAATGACCAAACTGGGCCTGTCAGGCTGTCACTATATACAAAAATAGGTACCCTATGAGTACACATGGCTACTGCTTATAAATAAAATTGTGTTTTCTGAAACAATGCCTCTACAGTAAATATAGCACATATACATGTTATCAATTATGCTCGCCTCATCTCTCACAAGCATCACCAAGCTGTGAGCATCAGGGCTTTGTTCAAAATACAGTGCTGTGAACTATATTTTCAAAATCGTAAGAAAGCACTTGCTCATGAATTGTCTTAGAAGCATTATTTAGTACTAATGAGCACATTGTTTCACAAGTGTAAAGACTAAAGTAAAAAATAAAGTGAATAGCAGAAGTTTGACCAATTATACTTAGTTTTCACATTTGTCAAAGATGATGAAAAATTTAAAATTATTCACTGAAAAACATTACAACTCTCGCTGAATGGCTGGAATTCTTCGCCTAAATATCTGCCAAAAAGCTTAAAACAAAACACTCCTTACAAAACCTTTCATTTGACCTTTCAGAAGAACCAAACAAAAGCTGTGATAAAAGGTAAAAATTTTCTTAAAATAAACACCACTTACTTGATATCGAATCAGTAGCCTTGATGAACCACAAGGTGAATTTTGTTTGTCTTTTTATCTGCCGATTATCTTCCGATACTACAAAAGTTGAGATTTTTCTTATTTTGTTTCTAGTTCTGAAGTTTATCAAGAAACAGAACAGATAATCAAACTTGATCAGGATAAAGTGCTAATTGGTTATGAAGTTTTGCTAATTGTTTCACTCATTCTTATACTTGTTCTTGTGTACCTTTGATAACTCGAGGTCACGATTCACCGTTCTGGTGACCAACGCTTACGCACAGTGCGTGACTGTTACACTCTTACAGCACAATGACCGTGGCTACCGCCTCTATGAGGCAGTAGCCACAAAGACTAAAAATATTATAAACTATGTACAAAATTTGAAAGTTAGAAAGAAATGATGAATGGGCAGAAGACCACTATAGAGGTTAAGAACCATTAACTGGAAGTAAATAGAGATGTTCATAGAGCAAATCTCTTTGTTTATTACATTTAACTGACCGTCGTCAAGTCCGGACAATTTGCCTAAACCTCAACATGCACATTTAAATTTTTTTTGGGGGGGGGGGGAAACGACGACAGACGACCCCTCAGAAGAATAAATCCGAGTTCTGCACTTATGCTGGAACGGACTTGTCTCCAGTCCCTGCTAAAGCAAATACAGATTCTCAATTGTAAAGCCTTCTCACTTGCTATCCCGGTGAACCCGACTTTCAGTGCTGTAGGAGCTGCTGCGGTTGACGGAGGAGTCCAGCAGACTGTCGTCACCATAGTGAGCAGAGTTGGTCTGCAGGCGCAGGCTGCGTCGTGACATCCTGGGTGACTCGAACATGGGAGCGAGTTTGTGCTCCCTCTCGTACTCCAGAGCAGTTGAGGAGTAACTGGAGCTAAGGGGGACACAGCGATAAGTACAATCTATTATTTTCCAATTTATGACAATCCATTTAATCAGACATCAGCAGTATCCTGATACAACACGCAGGGTTACAACTCTGCCTGGTTTATCCAAAGACTATCAGAAAGTTACAGAAAGTACCATCAACTACAATGAACTAAGCACTAGTGTATTCTGGAGCTCAGTGTTAAATAAACCAATTACTTGTCACTCTTTTTCCATTCTTCATATTGAATAATTAAACATTCTACTTTCCTGCCTCAACTAAATTCAATCCATGCCATGTGCACATGAGGATACTAGAAAGGAAGAGGTAGCTAAAAATATCAAGCTCTCCAAAATAAAAGGGTTAAGAGGTTACGGCTGTATTCCAGCACAGGATCGGCACTGCATGGGACAAAAAAAAAAAAAGACAAAAAGCACAGGAAACCAAAACAAGGGAATAAACTCTGCGCTAAACACAGAAGGAAGCACCACCCACCCAAATAAGTGAACAAAAACAAAATCTCCACACTGCTGAAGGTGGGACGTTTCCACATTGCGCCTGACCATGATTTCTAGTTGACTAAATGTTTCCAACACAGAGGGAGGGGATCCATAAACCACCAACTGCCATTTCTGTGAACAACTCCAGTGTTCATGCTCTTGAACTTTGGAGCTATTCTGTTTGCAACAGGCCTGCTCCATTTGCCTAGACAGCTGAAACACAAGCAGCTGGTATGAACTGCAACTTCGCTTCACTCTGCAGGACAACCTTAACACCATCTCGGAAGTCTTTTGTTGTGCAACACAAAACAACCTCAAATACACACAGCTCCACAAGGAAGAAAAAGCGAGCTAAACCTGAAAGTAGGGCAATACACACAGCACAGTCCAACCCCAGCTCTCCAGATCCCACCTGTCGTCAATGCTCATGCCATGTAATAATCCCAGTGGACACATTACCACCTACACACAAACGTACAGCCGCTCAGCAGATCAGGGCAAACTCTGTGGGAGGTGCATAAAGGCTTACTCCACTTCCTGCTGGAAGCACTGAAGCCAATCAATGACTCATGCTATCCCCTCCTTCCATCCAAAGTACTGCATTTCTTTATTACTCAGTGCCACCTTGGCCTTCTTTCCTAAAAATACCTACATCATACTGCACTACACTGAACATGAGGCTAGATTTTCAGGACCATGTTATGCACAAACACCCTCATTTCAATCTGCTTAGGGGGAAAAAAAAAAGTGATCGTTTTAGTATGCACACAATTTGAAATTTTGATTTATTTTTTTCCCCCCACAAATCTATTAAAGTGATGGTTTATGCTTCTCCTATTTTCCATCTACATTTATCAGCATTTCAATTTAACAGGACAGTTACAGAACAGCCTTGCAGTAGTTGTCATATGAAAATTACTTCCCCTGCGTAGGGGACAACATGCAAAAATTAGGTTAATTCAAAAATGCTGACACTTTCCTAGGTTTTGGAGTAAACAGAGGAGGAACTGGGTTTAGTCAAGTTGCAATTAACATGATTCTGGTTGTTGCTCCATGCGTTTGTGCAAGCTCTAATTTTTCTTTTATATGAATCAGAACCTTGAGCTCACAACTAAACTAGTATTGAGGGAAGCAGCTTTAATAAGCTTGAAATCCCCCCCCCCCAATTTGACCATTTGCCAATTGTGAAAGGAACATGGCTTCAAACAGCTTCTCATGCTGCGTCACATGCCAATGGTACACCGAGGGAAAATTAACCGCCGTCTTCCGCATACATTAACTCACAGATGTCCACAACTGGATAGAACCATGTTGATCAATAGGAGAGCGAGTAATATCAACCCACCCACTCGGGGCACAACCAGTCTATTGGACTCCTGAGATGTTGCGATTCAAGTGAACATTTTTCTGCTGCGTCACAGGAGTAATTTCGGTTACATTATTGCTTCCCGCTCTCTCTCCCCTAGTCCATCCCCCTTTCCTCCAGGCCATAACCTGATAAGCAAAATGCAAAATTTTATTTAAATGAGGGGGAAAAAATAAAAATGGGTACTTGAGAGTTCCTAAACACCATGTAGGCAAACATTTAATCATCGAAAGCCAAAATAATGCATCTCAGACACGGGGGGGAAAAAAAAAAAAAAAAACCCACTTTCTGCGCACAAAATTACACAAGAAGCCACAGCATTTAACATGCTTAGGCGACTTAGGATATTCCTTTACGCTCCTTCCTTGCTTCCTTTTCCTGACACCCTTCTTTTCACATTATGCTCCTGTTGCATTTGTCTTAACCGAGGCGAGGCGGCCAAATTCCGAATGACTATTTTCAATTTCTGTGACTTCAAGCTAAAGTGTGTGTACACACCTTTGATGCCTCCATGTGTTAGCAACCATCTATCCAGCTAAGTATCATGGGTGATGTTGCTGTGTTGAGGAGCAAGATACTTGTTTAGCCACCGTTACAGAATTAACAAGCTATTGTGCCTGCATGCTGATCACTCTAAAGCAAAATACTTGCATATACACAGCATTTCCTTTTGCATCACATGCTGAACTCAGGATTGA
The DNA here is from genome assembly GCA_026413345.1 of Ariopsis seemanni. Lineage (NCBI taxonomy): Eukaryota > Metazoa > Chordata > Actinopteri > Siluriformes > Ariidae > Ariopsis > Ariopsis seemanni. Next base: position 21,402,141 of record JAOANJ010000006.1, on the reverse strand, counting down.
GGACACCATCCTGCTCTCCCCCCACCCCACAGTAGAAGTTTTGAGTTTAGTTTTTCCTGGTCAGAGGTTAGAAAAATCAAGTGACAAGTTTTAGTCAAATATAGAGCTGTTGAAAGCAACTGTTTTAATTAAAAAAAAAAAAAAGTTTCTGAAACCGTGTTTGCATTCTGCCTGTTATACGAAGAGGCTTCGAAAGCAGAAGTGTCTAGGGGGATCCACACACTATCCTGCTGGTTAGGATGTTTAGACCCAAGTGAACCTATTACTGCAAACCAGTCTTTGACATTTTAAAGCACTGGTTAAAATTACTGGACCAAAAGGTTTTAATTTCAAAATTGCTGATAGCTTGCATTACAAAAACAGCCAATTAAAAAAATAATAATGCTGGAAAGACCTGAGAGGATTTGAAAATAGTGTCAGGTATTGTGGGTTATTTCAGGGTCATCTTTTATCCAACCAAACAGTGTAATATACAACACAGTGAGCTAGACATAAAACAAGACTGGCATCTTTTTGCGTTTACCTTTTGAGTGACAGATACACGAGCTAACTGACTGATCCACCCAGGCTTGGTTACTATCTAGGTCAGGTTTCTAAAAAAGGGAGGAGATCAGTCATCACATACTTCAAGTACTCAGTTTTAAGGATCAGGAAAGATTTTGGTGGATATGTACAGTGGGTAATGAATTCCATCAAGCAAAAAAATAAAATACAAATAATTCTACCCAACTATGCGGCTCTCAGCACAAATACAAGAACCTCCACCAGCTGAGACTGGCGGAAAAAGAAAAAGGAGGGGGTGGGAAGAAAACCCACCCACAACCCTCTTGTATTGCTAACAAGCAGTTTTGATCCATCCTGATGCCCAGCATCTGGTTGAAGTCTCATCACATCACTCCTGTGGAGGACGGTCCCATATGGACAGTCAAAAGTCGCACTTGGAAGATGGCTCTGGACACTTAGTTTTGCTATGGCGGCAGAGGACGACAATCATGATAACTTCAGGACTGCAGTTGTCATGGACAGTCTTGCACTCAAGTCTCCATCAATGAACAGTTTAGAACTTCAACAAAATAGACTTCATGCTAAAACTAATCAATTTTCTGGTTACACACAGGGCTTGACATGAATTTTTAAACCCACTTGCCCTGGGGGGCAAGTGGTGGTTAATTTCCACCTTCCCCCCCTATTTGGAGTACTTTTTTTTTTTTTTTAAGAAAACCATAGAATTAGTTGTGAATTGCAACATAAAATGAAGATCACACATTGAACTGAAATTTGGTTATTGGTTACTTTTACCCAAAATAGTTTTTCCTGCCTTAGCTGATTTATTTCCATTTCACATGCATGCAGCTGTTGTAAAGTTCAGTGTGTTTGTGTAGAACTCTCTGACTGTAGGTTCATTACTCGATAGTGTAGAAATCATAAAACAGAAATCCATAAAGTTTGTGTGAAAAAAAAAATACAGTGCCAAGACTTTTGAACAGTACTGTGTTTGAGAATCTCTGTTGTCATCCACCTCTAGGTTAATTTAAAAAAAAAAAAAAAAAAAACCCATAACAGCCAAAATGTTTGAGTTTAAAATTTAGCGTGTTGGTTGTGGGCATTTTATAGACCTGGCAACCTGCAACTGAATCCATGCAGTCGGTCCATCATGATGCAGCACGGTGGTTTTTTTTTTTTTTTTTAAACCTTGAGGTGGAGGATCTAAACTAAACAAAAAAATTTAATAAAATGTACGTCAAATAAGGAAGTGGCTTCACCTGTAAGAAAATCAAACACCTTCATGAAGCTAACTCGAATGCGAGCAGAAAAAAATAATATTAAGCAAACTCTTCCATCCTCACTTCTGTTTTTGAAAGCTAAATTTTAAATACAATCGTGAGCTTCTCTGGAGTTTTCAGGCTTAGCGCCCGTCTTCATATTCTTTAACCACTCATTTCCTCATTGTTCTTGAAGCATTTGCTTCCATTTTTCTTGATATTGGGGAGATGGTAACGCCTTTTATCGATTTCTCCGTTTAAACAAGCAAAAACAAAAATTAACCCTGTTGAAGATGGATTAAGCCTTGCTTGCATAAAAGACCGTGTGTCTGACTCCAGCTGTAATCACATGATGCGTGACATCATGCACAAGGGGGTCTGTAAACAGTACATGTACTATACTACAACAGCGGGGGTATAGAAAATAACTTGCAAAGCAGTAAAAGAAACCGAGACTAAGAAAACCGCCAAGACATAATGGCGGACACGTAGTGAGGGACACTTTTAGGAACTGGGGGAAAAAAAAAAAAAAAGCCTAATTATTTTGTGGTGCCAGTTTGTAAGACAGGCTTATTTCAACTTGCCCGGTTCAGCATGTCGGGGACACACCCCACTTGCCCAAATGCATGTTTCACTTGCCCCAGGCAATCAGGCAGTGCTTAATGTCAAGCCCTGGCACAGCTGTATTTTGACTATACAGGGACGGTTATAAAAGCAAGTTATTTATAATCATGCTATCTGTTAATCAACCAGATGAGGATGGGTTCCCTTTTGAATCTGGTTCCTCTCAAGGTTTCTTCCTCAAATCATCTGAGGGAGGGGCGGCATGGTGGCGTAGTGGTTAGCACTGTCGCCTCACAGCAAGAAGGTCCAGGTTCAAGCCCTGTGGCCGGTGAGGGCCTTTCTGTGTGGAGTTTGCATGTTCTCCCCATGTCCATGTGGGTTTCCTCCAGGTGCTCCGGTTTCCCCCCACATCCAAAGACATGCAGGTTGGTTAACTGGTGACTCTAAATTGACCGTAGGTGTGAATGTGAATGGTCGTCTGTGTGTCAGCCCTGTGATGACCTGGCGACTTGTCCAGGGTGTACCCTGCCTTTCGCCCATAGTCAGCTGGGATAGGCTCCATCTTGCCTGCGACCCTGTAGAACAGGATAAAGGGGCTAGAGATAACGAGACGAGAACAAAATGCTTAGTGAATCTGAAGAGTAGTTTAGCTATAAATTTCCCATGATTAAAAATTGTGTGTGTATTCTGATCTAATCTGATTTTAAGTGCTATGTCATGAGAGGTATGTAATTTGGCTCATCACAGGTAATGATGATTGTGTTGCTTTCCCATTATATGTATGCATCTTAGTAAAAGTATGAAGTTGTGACCAACTCGTTCAATAATGTCTGTATGTACATATTCATAGGTTTTGACCTGTGGGCACTGAAGGAGGTTGAATAGACAAAAGTATGATCTAGGAACATAGACCTCTGGCGCCCAAGAGATTCTGCCTCATGGACTGATCTGGGAGCAAACAGTAACTGACACAGAAACAGCTGCTCAGGAGATCTTTCTCAGTTTATTGTAGGACAAACATGAGTATATATTCACGTTCAAGAGTGTGCTATAGCTATGTGATTGGAAAATGATTTAAGAAGCTGAGTTGTGCACGCGTGTGTGTGTAAGTAAATGGGTGATGAAGCATTACTGGTTTGGACTACACTACTTTATGAAAGAAGAGACATTATGTACCATTACATCACCCATCAGGATCATGATCTTATGAAAGAAGAAAGACATTACTGGTTAACATAACCTTCATTAAGCAGAGAGCAGAATGTGTAAGCAAAGATAAATCTCAACAATTTAACTACCCAAAACAAGTAATCATAACAGCCTGTTCCAGTTTCAAGCATACCAAACATATATATTTCTATCACATATATTGTGTGATAAAAATATCTATAGATATCTTCAGGATACAGAGCTGAAAATCTTCTAAACTCTTAATCTTGATGGTAATGTTTTCACCTAGGCACTGTCTGAGCATAAGCGCAAGGTCTACTTTCATTTCTAACATGTAGGATTTCTCTGCTATACTCTATAACCACATTAATGGTAGCTTGCATTCAAAATATGTTTGACTTTAGGGTTGGTTTTTAGAATAAATTATTTCAGAGAAAGCCAAGACTGAATTTGTAAACTACCGAAAACATAACCTCCTTGGCGGAGGTAATAATCGCACATGTGTTGGCACCTCCTGTTCAATGACTGATCCTTGAGTGACATCTTGTGTGACGGAGCAGTAGAGCAGGGAACTGCTGCTCTGGAAAGGCGTAAAGAGATTTTTGGTAGATGAGAGAAAACTACTCTTTCTAGCAGTTTGGAAAGAAATGCAAGAATAGAAATTGGATTGTTATTAGAATATTCATTGGGGTCAGTGCTAGTACAAAACTTTTTTGCCATCACTTTTTTTGAAGGTGTGGGGGGAAAAAAAAAAAAAACCCACACACCCTTGATTACATTCTGACATTTGGTATAAATATAGAATTTTTTTTTAATGAAATTATTGAAAAATGTTTTATCATATCTGAACATGCCTCACTCCTGAATTGATCACATTGGCAACTGTGCCCAGCTTTATTGGAAATTTCCCAGATTTATCACCTTTGTCCTACAAACAAAACAGAACTCAGTCATGTGACTAAAAGCTAGGAGTCAAGGTTTCACTTCATGCTTGATAGTGTTTAAGCATTTAAAAAAAATAATAATCAATGAGGAAAACAACTAGCATCATGGTACTGTATAATGATTAATCACACTCCCTTTAAAACAGATCACTGGAAGGAAACTAAACTTTTACTATTCCAAATGGAAGGGAAGCGTTCCACAAAATCAAGTTGTACATGAGCCATGTACGATGAGATTGAGTGGAATAACTGTTTTATTATATCCACATTCACTGGATTTTGAAAAACAGAACATTTTTTGCAAATTTGATAAATACTTTATACCTGGCCTCGCCAACATGGTGCCCACGGGCACCAGGTAGCCCGCCGGGAGCCTGGGAGGCGCCCACGATGGATGTTCTAAAAATAGCCAGTGACTACTGCACTGTTCAAATCATATTTGGTAATCTTTTAAAAATATATATATTTTTTAAATTGTTTTCATGTTTTAAGACGCCTTGAAGTTTAATCCAGAAATATATTCTATTCTAAAAATCCCCCTAACATTTTTTATATTAAAATAGAATCCTAGTGTAGATAATTTTCTTTGCCAGGTCAAAGTTTAGCCTACTATGCCACCGTGCCAACTCCCCTTTGCGTTCAGTCCCCAGTCATTAGCCCGCCAATGGATAGTGATCAACACAGTGTGATAAGTTGTAAATTTTCTGTAAAAGGTAGTTTTGTAAAAAAAAAGTGTTTAAAGGTGATGTCAGAGAGCAAGAAAAAGAAGACTTGCCACTTTCAGGATGAATGGGAGAAAGAGTTCTTCTTTACTCAAGTTGGTGAGCATTGTGTGTGTCTGATCTGTGGAGCTGCCGTAGCCTTGGCTAAGAGACACAATGTGGAGAGACATTTTTCTACATGCC
>JAOANJ010000006.1:20957693-20972303 GCA_026413345.1 Ariopsis seemanni | reverse complement strand
TTTTTGTACCTTTAACTTTTCCAGCCTCTTATTGCCCCTGTCCCAACTTTTTTGAGATGTGTTGCTGTCATGAAATTACAAATGAGCCAATATTTGGCATGAAATTTCAAAATGTCTCACTTTCGACATTTGATATGTTGTCTATTTGTAAATTATTGCATTCCGTTTTTATTTACAATTTGCACTTTGTCCCAACTTTTTTGGAATCAGGGTTGTGTGTATATATATATATGTATATTATAGTGTATATTGTGTATAAATTGTGTGTGTGTGTGTGTGTGTGTGTGTGTGTGTACGTGTACAAAAGAGTTTGATTGGACACTTTAACACAAGTATAAAAGTTTTCATGTTCAGAGACCAGAGTATTTATTCAATGAATATTTATGCCTATTAGCAATTCTTTTTCAGAGAACTTACAGTTTAGCTCCAATCCCTCTCGATGGAGAAATCCCTCAAATGTGTGAAACTTAGTCTGTATGAAGGCTTATACAGTGGTGCTGCTGACTGGGATGGATCATTATCTCTGACCTTGCTGCATGTGTTGGGTGGAGATATTTTTATGAAAGGTTGCAGTCTGCAGGATATTGAAGTCTTGCTGGTAATTTGTCAGCAATGACTCATCTGAATATTCAGTAGATCGGAAGTGACATGAAGCAAGACAAGAACAGTCCAGCTTCTCTGCCCCCAATAAATTGATTGATTGCTATAATGCTATCTTAGAACCGCCAAAGATTATATTTAACCTGAATGATGACATTGCTTGCTATGTGTACTTATATTGTGTGTGCCTATAACTCATAAACACATAAATGATAACCTAAAAAAAAACAAGGAAAAAAAACTGTTATTTAGCTTCATTGCCTTGTTCATTGTCTTCATTGCATTTTGCAGATGCACTGGTGTATTATTTAAAAGACAGGGAGAGAGAGAGAGAGAGAGAGAGAGAGAGAGAGAGAGAATGCAGCATATTACTACAGATGGAGAGAATTTGCTGAACAGTCTGGGTCTGACAGCCTGGACTGTTTTAAAACTGAATCACTGCTCAGTACCAAAAATAATTCATACCACTTTTCTAGAATGATGCAGATATATTCAAATTATCACCAAATTTGTAAAACATCAATAATTATTTGTAATTGATGTTAAAGAGAAGTCAGCTAACAGTTTTGGTATAATTTGAATGGCTATTGGAAATGTGTAACAACTTGTCTGATCCAACTATTGTTTGAATTTAAGAATAGTTAATGTCAAGATGTTGGGAGATGTTAGTTTTCTGAGCACTGATAGCAACTTTATTTATATTAAACCCAGCTAAATCCACCTAAGTATTATAAATGTCGTCTGAGATCAGACTGACCGTTGTGGAGCACCCCACTATTTACTAGTGCATCTAAAAAAAACATGGGATATCATGACAAAAAGTTGTTTTTCATAATTTAATTAAAAAAGGTAAATTTTCATATATTCTATATTCATTACACATGAAGTGAAATATTTCTAGCCTTTTTTTGTTGTTTAGTTTTGATGATTATGGCTTTTAGCTCAGGAAACTCAGAAATCCAGTATCTCAAATTATTAGAATATTTAATTTCGAGTTTCAGTAAAGCACTATAAATAGCGTATATCTCTTAGTCTAGTTCAGGACACACAACCACAATCATGGGGAAGACTGCTGACTTGACAGTTGTCCAGGAGACAATCATCAACACCCTCCACAAGGAGGGTAAGTCACAGAAGATCATTGCTGCAAAGGTTGGCTGGAAAAGGTGCACAAGCAACAAGGATGACCGCAGCCTTGAGAGAATTATCAAGAAAAGTCAATTCAAGAACTTAGGAGAGCTTCACAAGGAGTGGACTGAGGCTGGTGTCAGTGCATCATGAGCCACCACGCTCACACGTCTTCAGGAAAGGGGCTACAACTGTCACATTCCTAATATCAAGCCACTCCTGAACCAAAGACAACATCAGAAGCATCTTACCTGAGCTAAGGAGAGAACGAACTGGACTGTTGTTCAGTGGTCCAAAGTCCTCTTTTCAGATGAATGTAAATTTTGCAATTCATTTGGAATTCAAGGTCCTAGAGTCTGGAGGAAGAGTGGAGAGCACAGAATCCAAGGTGTTTGAAGTCCAGTGTGAAGTTTTCACAGTCTGTGATGATATGGGGTGACATGTCTGCTGGTGTTGTTCTACTGTGTTTTATCAAGTCCAAAGTTAAAGCAGTGTCTACCAGGGGATTTTAGTGCACTTCATTCTTCCATCTGCTGACAAGCTTTATGGAGATGCCAATTTCCTTTTCCATCAGGACTTAGCACCTGCCCACAGTGCCAAAACTTCTGTCAAATGGTTTACTGACCATGATATTACTGTGCTTGATTGGCCAGCCAACTCGCCTGACCTGAACTCCATAGAGAATCTATGGGGTATTGTCAAGAGGAAGATGAGAAAAACCCAAGCCAAAAATACAGACAAGCTGAAGGTCGCTATCAAAGCAACCTGGGCTTCAGTAATACTTAAGCAGTGCCACAGTCTGATCACCTCTATGCCACACCTTATTGATGCAGTAGTTCATGGGATTTCTGATTTTCCTGAGCAATAAGCCATAATCATCAAAATAAAAAAAGGCTTGAAATATTTCACTTTATATGTAATTAATATATAATATATGAAATTTTACCTTTCTGAATTAAATTATGAAAAAAATGAACTTTTTCCACAATATTCTAATTTTTTGTGATGCACTAATATTCTTCAGAACCTCCATGTCTTTTGTGAAGTACTTTGGTAACCTGTTTCCTTTTCATGGGATACCATCATATAGATACACTGTATAATCACATTGCTTCAGTCCAGTGTCTGAATGCTGTGTTATGTTAAGCTTTCTGGCAAAGATTATGTAAATTTACACGTGGAACTCGGTATCTAAGTGGAGCTAAGTGAATGGATGCATATTTTTTTCAAATTTCAGAACTTTTTACAAGAATTTACAAGAAATCAGGTTGGTGAAAAATATTATCATGGCCTGCAGTTGCCTGCTTGTTCCCTTCATTTAGCCAAGGCTACCACTTGCAAACAACGAGAGATTTGCGTCCCCATCCCAGTGTGTCTCTGGACCCAGCGGCCTCCTACAACCCTCCCCAATACCGCTCTCGCAACCAGAGCTACATGCGCGCGGTCAGCACCCTCAGTCAGGCAAGCTGCCTCAGCCAGGTGAGTGTGAGCAGGTTCTCATACATACATTTTAAACATTGATTTGGATACTCGAGAAACATTTATTACCAAAGAATCATGATCAAAATGATAATAAGTCAGCAATACATTAAAACCTGCTACATGTTATTTGTTAATTACACTCAGCAGGAAACAGAAGATTCCATTAGTTTTGGAAATACTGTATATGTTAACAAGATCCATCTCACTGCTCCAGAGTCTCTGATTTGATCCTGATCTTGTGTGTGGACTTTTGCATGTTTTTCCAATACTCGAAGGTGGATTGGCTATACTAAATTTGCTCCTAGGTACTGTATGAATGTATTGAATGTGTGAATGTGCATGGTACCTTGTGGTGTACTAGCGTCCCATCCAAGGTGTATACGTGTCTGATGCACAGTGTTCCCAGGGTAGGCCCCAGATACACCATGACCCTGACCAGAATAAAGTTCTTATGAAAGATGAATGAACAAAGGAAATAATTAATTATATCAATAAATGTTAAAAGAAAGCTTCTCATAACTAAACAGACTAATGGATAAACAGGGGTTCTCCTTTAATCCACAATGAGATCTATTACATCTGACATAATAATCCTTTGCTAAACCTTTTCTTCTTCACTGTCACATTTTTTTTGCACCACAGTCACTCAACAATCCTATGCTTCAAAAATCATGAACACATTATTACATAAATTGATAACCAAAACTACCTTTAAATGCTGCCTTATAGGCTGTGTAATATACTATTTGTATTGTATGTATTGGTTTCAGAACTTATAAAACAGTTAATCACCATTATGCATGCCTTTTTCAAACTTATAATGAAGTTAAATATAAATTCAATAAGCATTAAACTATGAACATGTTTATTTTTTTTCCATTATTGGATTGATATTTGCATGTGATTACTTAGATATGCAATTTACAAGAGTTAGCAAGCAGCGTGTATGTGGTGATGTGCAAGATGATGGAGCTATAAAGTCTGTTTTGCCAAGATAAATTTAGTGTGGTTTTAGTCTTTCTTTGGATTTCTAAACTGTTTGGATTGTTTCAAAGTGAGCAGTGTATCAAGATTATTGCTTTGGATGATATTTTATGGATTCATTTTCATTGAATTAATGGATGTGTCACGATGAAGTAGAGACCATCTATTTAAATGCTGGAGTGGAATCAGGACATGTGTTATGAGTGGCTTCTGATAATGTCAGGAATGTAGTTCTTCAGGAGTAGTTCTTCTGCTGCTTGATGTATGTATTTGGTGTCTAATCACATCTTTCTTTCAAGCAGGGTCTTCAAACATGCTTTCCACACACCACTGACTTTTATTTAATGTACACATATTGTTCCTGTAATTTATTTCATTATATATTTCAAAAGGATAACTGCTGAAAGGCTAAATTTTTCAACTGCATTTTCCTTGCTGCTAACGCTCCTTCGTATTTATTGTGCAAAGGGGAAGAATCAAAGTGAGAAAGAGAAAGGAAGAGGAAAAATTAAGGACTGCTATTCCTGTTTTTGTCTCTCAGGTGAGTGAGACTGAGGTCAATGGCCAGTATGAGTCTGTTTGCGAGTCCGTTTTTAGTGAAGTAGAGTCCCAGGCCACGGAGGCCCTGGACCTTCCTGGCGCTTTCCGCACTCGAAGCCACAGTTACCTGCGTGCAATTCAGGCTGGGTATTCCCAAGATGACGACTGCTTGCCTTCAATGACATCCTCCACTGTCACTTCAACTCTCAGATCCACAACAGGTAAACCACCCCTCAATTCCAAAAACAGAGAAAGGGGTTTGAGAACACATATCCATCATACCGTCCGTACATCCTATGACATACCTACATATGTACAGTGGGGAACCCTTGTGCTTGAGAGATGCTGGGATGTGAATGTTCCTGGTAAAGTCCTGTCCTTTTGTGTGTTTGTTCATTTGCTTTGACCTTTTTGTCCTCTAAGTGTTCAGTGGCAGATGTCTGCAATTGTGTTTTTGCACGACTGATGCATTATCCAGTCCAGTGATAATGAGAAGTTAGCTTGGGAAGGGCAGTTCACACAGATGGAGGTCCACATAGTGCAACATACACTCCTAAACATAGAGCATGCTTTCTTTCTTTTTTTCAACATAAGTCATGTTTCACAATATTGAGAACATGACAGAAAAGTTTAGGATAAAGAAACATAGAAGGGGGAGGGTGGTCAACAAGATGAGATGAAGATGGACCTTAACAATGTACATGTTAATACAGTTTCTTTGCTTTTCTATTTAAAAATATTAGTACTACTAACAAGGGTGTAAGCTACAGCTTACCGGGATGAGGATGTTCATTTCAATCCTCCAGTACTGGTTGCACAAAGTAATTACAAGTAATATATAAGCAACTACAGGCTGATTCTGATTGAAATTATCCACTGAGAAATGCACATCATGCATGTAAGTAGTTCAGGATATGTAGTTTTCTTCAACCACACGTAAAACTATATAATTTGTTTCCATTATGATAAATGGGTATTAAAGGAAGCTAACAATAGAGACACTAACTGCATAATTCATCTATGAAGCATGAAGCTTATAAATCATAGAGACAACTTAGCAAATAATTAAAATTCATCATTTTAATTATTATAACATAAAGTAAAAAGATTACAGATACTATTTAAAGGTTTTGTGTAATGCCTGCATAAATTGTGTCCCTCCATGAGTATCATGAATGGTTCTTTGTGCAAACAGTGCCACTCCCTGAACACACACTCATTAATGGTGCATCTGTGTACATTCCAAGTATAGCTATGAACCCTATTGAAACACTTTGATTATTTCAATATCACTGTCAAATATTGTAATCCAACTGGATTTTTTTTCTGTATAAATAGGCCTTTTGATGCGCCTTGTTTTTGTTGTTTGTTTGTTCAATCCAAATGAACTTTGTAGTGAATTATTTGTTTATTCCTTTTGATGTGGGTTCCTATTTTCCCCCTTTTTTTCCAAATGGATTTTCTTTGATTTGACCTTTTATAAAACACCACTGGTTTAATTTGTCAAAACCATCACAACCAACCAAGTGACTGCAACAACTGAGGATTAAAGAGAGTTTCCCAATCCCACGGTCATACCGTGCTGAAGCGCTTTCACCGTACAACGCTCCCTCTCAACCTTTAACATGTGTGGAATGGATCACTTTTATTTGTTTTATTCTGATATATAACACATATAATTACATGAACTGTGTCCCTCTGTGGCAGCAAAGAAAAGCAGCTTTTGAGATATACAAATGCTTTGATAAGTGGTTTGTATCTACAGTAGTAATGAAAAAAAAATGTGGCCTTTGACAGCTGAAAACTGACAGATTTAAAAGTGTAGAAGAAATCAAGATAATGTAATCTATTTTTTGTTTTTGGTACATTTTCCAGTAGTATCTGTAGTGCATTGTATATGCAGGTCCAATTAGTCAAAATATTAAAAGATCATAAAAGTCTGAAACTTGGACAACTCCTCACACTCTTGGCCTATAACTTGTGTGCAGCATTAATTTAGGCCAAGCTTATCTGTTTTATTCTGGTATATAACGTCCCAGTAGCACCAACTCTGTCCCTCTTTGGCAGCAACAGATAAACAGAAAGCTTTTGGGTGCCTTATAAACAATTGACGATGACAGATATGGTTTATGACAGTAATTAAATCATAGGTAGGCTTCAAAAACTGCCCAGTGATCAGTGTGAAAGAATAGAAGCTCAATATTTCTCGATTCTTCGGAAACATCAGCTGATAAGATGCGTCACCAATTACATCAGGTGACACTCTGAGGAAGACGACAGTTACGTACGTCGAAACATGTCAGGTAAACAAACCAAAAACTAGATGTCTGATAAAAAAGAAAAAACTAACCATTTTGAAAACCTGTCTGCACACAAGTGGCACATGGAATTGTGCAGTCAAGCCACTACTTGGAAAGAAATATGTGAAAGCAAACCTGTGATTATGAGACCCTCCCTCAGACGGGCACAGAACGGGCCCAGTTAGGCCCCATTCACACGTGGAAACAACATGCATGCTGGGTGATCGGATCATAAGTGGACAGCGCTAACGCATGGGTGATGACATTTTAAATCCCCCCCCCCCCCCAAAAAAAAAAAAATTGGAAATGCGTCCATTTAAGTACTGGATGCACTGTGTATTCGCACTGCAATAATTTTTTTAAATTCTGGTGCAGATGCGATCAGATTTTCATGATAAGAAACTGTGCACCGTCATGTTGGGACATCACGGTAACCAGCTTGCAAGCAACCAATGACGACCAGCGAGTATGTTCAAGGAGGAGGATGAATTGAGTGATTTTAACATCGATCTGATTGATATCGAAGAAGGTGAAGATTTCGATATGGAAAATGAATAGGAAAGTATGAAAACCGAAATTAACTGAAAATTTAGGTTTTCATTTTCAGTTTTAACTGAAAATGAGCTGGAACCGTAGATGTTTGAGCCACAACAGTCTGATAAAATAAAATATGATGAACCAAAATTAGAATTCACGAGTGCAGACATGGACAAATTTGTTGGTACCCTTACAGCTCACTGAAACAATGCTTTATTCCTCCTGAAAAGTGATGAAATTAAAAGCAATTTTCTCATGTATACCTGCATGCCTTTGGTATGTCAGAGTAAAGCAAAAAAAAAAAAAAAGTCTGAAGAGAGATAAATTATTGCTTATTCTACAAAAGGTATTCTAAAATGGCCTAGATAGATTTGTTGGTGCTCCTAGAAAAGATTATAAATAATTGGATTATAGTGATATTTCAAGCTAACCGTTTTCTTTAATTAACACCACGTGTTCAATCTTGTAATAAGTCAGTCATTCAGTCTATTTAAATGGAAAAAAAGTAGTCACTCTGCTGTACCATCGTGTGTACCACATTGAACATGGACAGTGAAAGCAAATGAGAGTTATTTGAGGAGATCAGAAAGAAAATTAAATCGACAAGCATATTAAAGGCAAATGCTATAAGACCATCTCCAAGCGGCTTGATGTTCCTGTGATTATAGTTGCAAATATTATTAAGAAGTTTAAAGTTCCATGGGACTGTTGCCAACCTCACTGGACGCGGGCGCAAGAGGAAAATCGACCACAGGTTGAACAAAAGGATAGTGCAGAAGGTAGACAAAGAGCCAAGGACAATTTCCAAAGAGATAAAAGTTTATCTTCAAGGTCAAGCTACATCAATGTCTGATTGCACCATCAGTCACTTTTTGAGCGACAGCAGGCTCAATGGAAGAAGACCCAGGAGGACTCCGTTGTTGAAAGAAAAACTTTAAAAAAGCCAGACTGCAATTTACTAAAATGTATACTGACAGTCCACAATACTTCTGGAAGCATGTCCTTTGGACAGATGAGACAAAACTCAAGCTTGGTGGTAAGTCACATCAGCTCCATGTCCACAGAAGAAAAATTGGAGCTTTCAAAGGAAAGAACACCATGCCTACTGCGAAACACGGAGGAGGCTTGGTTATGATTTGGAGCTGCTTTGCTGCGTCTGGCATGGGGTGTCTTGAATCTGTGCAGGGCACAATGAAATCAAGACTATCAAGGCATTCTGGAGCAAAACATACTCCCCAGTGTCAGAAAACTCTGTCTCAGTCGCAGGTCATGGGTGCTCCAGCAGGATACAGACCCAAAACACACAGCTAAAAACACCCAAGAATGGCAAAGAACAAAACACTGGACTATTCTGAAGTGGCCTTCGATGAGCCCTGATCTGAATCCTATCAAACATCTCTGGAAAGAGCTGAAACATGCAGTGTGGAAAAGGCACCCTTCAAATCTGAGACAGCTGGAGCAGTTTGCTCAGGAAGAGTGGGCCAAACTACCTGTTGGCAGGTGCGGACATCTCATCGAGAGCTACAGAAATCTCGTACTTGCAGTGATTGCCTCTACAGGTTGTGCAGCAAAATATTAGATTAAGGGTCCCATCATTTTTGTCCATGGAATTTTCTTTTTTTATTATTATTTAAAGTATTTGGTTGAATCAAAAATAAAAAGCAAAGACTGATGCCAATTAATTTTGTCAGTTTCAAATTATTTTGGAGAAAATCGTGGGTCCTTCTTTTTCATGGAAGGGTACTAGCAAATTTGTCCACATCTGTAAATGTATCGTCATTTGTTCCCAGTGAGAAAAAAAACTAAACAAAACAGTACGATATATAGTCATCACAGTGACTAGTTTTCCTTTCTTGCTGTTTTCCAATGATTATTAATGCTATTTCTCAACTGAGGAGATCACCAAATGACTCCAACTTCCTGTGAAAAATGGTTGGAATTGATCCAGGCTTCAGTCTTCATCCGTGTTGAAGCTTGAATCGGCTTGAATCTGCAGGCCTCGAGTCAAAATCCTCTGTGAAATGGTTGCTACACAACACAGAGGATGGGATTGGTTTTTCAGTTTGCCCGTGTCCTATGCACTTGTTTAGTCCACTGTTTGTGAAGTTTAGGATCCTTCGGGAACTTGAAGAAAGTCACAGTATCACGAGGATACTGTGAACATCCAGTGGTGGCACATCAAGAATGCATATCGTGAGAGAAATGATCCTTTTCTACAAGCTTTTATTCTTGTTTCAAATAGCTTTGTTTACACATGGATATAGAACTAGGCTTACCGCAATGTCGTCACATGTGATAGCTGGGTTGCAGGCTACAATTATATCACAAGTTGAGTGCAGTTTAAACAAACATGAAATTTTGTCCAAACTTTGTTTTCTTCACAACGCCTGCACAGAATTCCCCACTGTAATGTTTAGACTTTATACACAATGAGCCCATGTCGAATTACATAAACACTCAACATGTCACCCACACTCTATGTACAGTGTCTCAGCTGTCCACTTGTGATCTGATCATCCAGGATGCATGTGAATGCCAGGTATGAATGGAGCCCGAGAGGTTGAACACCTAGGCCAAGATATGGGGCTGTTCTCCACCATCCGGATCAGGTGGTGTTAGTTCTGCTAGAAATCAATCCTACATAATCTGCCATGTAGACCAGGGTTGCTTCTTGGGTCTGCGGTCACAATTTCCAGAATCATGAAACCAACAAAATCAAATGGACCTTGGAACGTTGAGGTAACCACAATCTGTTCTCATTCCAAAGCCCACAACGACCTTACTTGCCTTGTACAATACTTGTACAGGGAGAATCATGCTCTCGGTACCCCGACAGGCATCTGAGTGCCTCCAGTCTTGTTGAGCAGGCTCTAAACAGCGCTCCTCACCATGGAGCAGGCTTGTGAATGGCAGAAGCTGGTGACAGGACACTTTGTAGCAGAACACACCACCCACTGGACTGCAACTACATCAAATCAGCAGGGCCTGATGACAAATGTCACAGGGGTACAAAAGTAAGTCCTGTCACCAACCCCCAACCATTTTGAGGCTCGGGGTCTTTTTGAACAGAAGGGTTCTTAAAAACCCTCACTTTTGTATACTTAGGTTGTCAGATGTAGTTCTGTGTAGCTCTAGGTCTGGTTCTGTTGGTGGACCTGTGTAATGCTTATTTTCAAAACTCCACCTCTCAGGAACACAGCTGCTTCCTAAAGGTTGCCATCCAAGAGCAGGCATACTTCGTCCTACCCTTTATTTCACTCTAGCACCATGGGTGCTTTGAGATGTATGGAGAAGGCCTTGTGTCCCCTGATGGTCAGTGGAATTAGGATACTGCCATACTTGGATTACTAGCATGTCCATGCCCTCACCATGGAGGAAATGCTCTTTGTGTCCTTGAACCAGTATTTGAGTAAATAATCTTCCAATGTCATCCTGCAGCCTGAGATACTGTCACATAGTTGTGTGATGATCTTGTTGCACCTGCAGCATTAGACAAGCAGGCCCAGTGGAGGCCATTTTCAGCCCAACGGCTTTTGACGTGACTGCGATTATGGCCTCAGCAAGGCTGTGTTTTTTTAGAGGGGGGATGGACTATTTGAGCAATGAGATAAGGGGGCTTGTATTGTGGGGATCCATTGACAGGATGCTCCATTACATGGTGTAATTACAACCAGAAGCTGCGTCGAGTGTGAAAGCGACTGATAAGATCAGGTCAAGCTGGCAGGCAGAAGTTCAGCAGGAGCGCAGGCCAGGGTGAACAAAACACCTCGGACATGTTTTCTTTGCCCCGGCCATTACATCGCTGCCCACATGCCTGAAGCAGGCTCTTGCACAAACACGCACTTACCTACCCCCTTCCAGCCCCAAAGTCATCCTTGTCTGCTGCTGGCATGTACTGTACTCCAGCGTATGGATGTGAGAAAATAGCAAAAGTGAGATAGTGCAGTCCAACTGTGCACTCCACACCCACAACACACACCTCTCCTTCGGAGTAGATAAGGTCGGCAAAGGGACAACCACAGGAAACCTCTCAAAGACACTTACGAGCAATCTCTCTCACTCTTTTCTCTCCCTCTCTTTCTCTCCTCTGCCCTCCACTTACCCTTACCCCCCTCTAGCCCTGGCCCAGCGGCACGCGCTGATTCCACAATCAGATTTGTCTGTCTTATTTTGAGGTCCTGACCTCGCTGCCTTTGGGAATGTGAACTTTTCTTGTTTATTGGTGGCCATCAGGCCGAGGCTTGCGAAGAACAGCTGTGTGTACACGTGTGCGAGAGAGTGCATGAGTAAAATGCCTCCATTTGGCTGGATGTGGATTGCTCCTGTCGAGAAACAAAAGCACAAGGCGCTTGCCATTTCACAGACAGGACGAGAAACCCATCCAAATTTTCACACTTTGCCTAGTACACCTCACACACGCTTGTGAGCTGTCAATCCCAGTATCTTGTTCAGACTCGCTGGCAAAACCAAGACACAGAAAGGGGTAAGAAACATCATCTGGACGTCCAGGAAAAAACTCAAGGTGAGAGAAGGGATGAAACAAGGGAGGCCATGCTCGTCTTCTACACCTGTTCCACGGCCTGCCGAGTTATTTGTTTGCCGCTCGTCCGGGGAGAAGGCTGGGAGGAGCAGTGTTTTACAGAAGCTGAGGAGGTGCTCCGTCTGCTGTCGCCGGTCTCGATTTATGACACATCCTCTTGCTTTGAAGGCCAGCTCTGTTTGCTTAGCCCTTGCTAAATGCTTCGTGTGGCCCGTCTCAGCACATGTTCAATTACAGCCTTTAGTCCACTTCCTCAGAAGAGCACCCTGGGCCACGTAATAGGTCTCTGGATCATTTTGTTTAATTCCCCCATTTTAAATACGTTTAACAGTATGTTCACTTCCGCCAAATTCAATTACATTGATGTGGGGCATAATAAAGAGGTTTATGGGAAACACTGTGATTGCTGGAAACTGACCTCTCCTTACGCTGAAGTGGCCTGATAACATGGCAACACCGATAGGGTGCTGTGGACTAATGAGAGAAAAAAAAGGAGGGATGTCACCATCTGCACCTTCATATATATATACACACACACACACACACACACACACACACACTAATGCAGCAACAGGAAGTCTCTGCAAAGTTCAGCCATGGGTCAGCATAGACATTGCTCCTCCCCTTTTAGCCTCCTTCCCCCAACACACACTCATCCACACACACCCACCTGAGCGGTCTTTGAGGGGTCAGCGGGACTACCAAGGGGGTGTAGGGCAGAAAAAAAGGGGACAACTACCATATAATTCAGACAATTAAGGAAACATTTTGTGAACAGCAGTTGATGGTGCTGTGCATGTTGAGTGTGTGACTGACCTTTTCCTGAACCCATTTATGAAGTGTTGTTTTGGTTCCTGGGGTTTGTATGCATGGCACGAGTTGCTGGGTGCCCAATCGTCACCCTTTTCTCCGAATCAGAATTGCAAAGTCAGTTTTATTGGCCAGGTAGGACAGCTTCAAGAAGAATTTGGCTCATCATCGAATGAAAATACATATTAAAGAAATTTGGAAATAAATGGTTTACGTAATTAAATACAAGTCTAAATCCAAGAAACAGCACATAAAGAGGAGGATACAAATTTATGACCGTCATAAATTTTTCCCAAACATCACTAGGTGTGTTCATTTTTCAAGCAAGGTGCCGTAAATGATGGCAAACCAACCAGGTGAAAGTAACTCATCAGGATTAGCGTTATACACATGGTGATTTAGGCCTTTTAGGAGTGGTGTTAGCGTGGATGAGATGTCTAGGTCTTCTGAGAGTTTTTCTCCTCAAGACCCTGTTCTAGAAAAAAAAAAAAATCATATCTACATGATTCCATATGGAGCCAGTGACCCCTCATTCACAATGAAGTCAAAGCTCGGTCACGAACGTGTGGATGTGTTCAGAGCCTTCATTAACGATTTCAAGTACGTGCTATGAAAACATGTAGGTCTCCTTCTGAAAAAGCAAAAGCATGAATTTGAGTACTTAAAGCTCAGTGTTTAATTCTGAAGGATATTATAGATGATCATTATTCGAAGTCTAGTCTGTGGATCCCAAGAGTCTTATATTACGTTTTCTATTCTTGTTCAATAATCTATACGTCCTCGGTTAAATGAGTAATGCACATGCACTTGGTAAAGAGATTTGTTCTTGGGTGCTTTTATACCAAGGGGATAAAAAGTGCTGGTGTACCACCACCTAGTGGACACAAATTTGGCTGCTATTCTTTTCCACACGACATGGCCAAAGGTTTGTGGACACCTGCCACCCACTACACCTAGATGTGGTTCTTCTCCAAACTGTTGCCACAAAGTTGGAAGTACACAAGAGTAGACTATATTTGTATGCTGTAGCTTTACAATTTCCCTTTACTGGAATGAAGGAACCCAAATATGTTCCAGCATGACAATACCCCTGTGCACACAGTGAGGCCTGTAAAGACCTGGTTTGCCAAGGTTGGTGTGGAAGAACTTGAATGGCCTCCACAGAGCCCTGATGACCTCGAGGCTGAATGGATAATTTCCCACAGTGGAAATTCTCCTCAGAAGAGTCAAGGTTATTATAACATTAAAAGAGGGAACTAAATCTAGAATGAGATGTTCAACAAGCATATACGAACGTGATGGTCAGGTGTCCACAAACTTTTTGGCCATTGTCTCATTTGGCTACTCAACTGCTCCATGGTGCAAGTGTGATGCCTGGTGATGAACTGGTGTTTAATGATATCAAGATACATTTTGGAACCGACGCTTTAACAGACACTTTGAGTTAACATAACATGTTAAAGCAGGAAACACTAAAATGTGAAGGCTGGGGGTAAATCCAGGACCATTAACATCTATAACTCTTAAACAGGAGTCATGATTTGTGTCTGATCATAGGCATTGATGCAGCATATTCCTAAACAAGATATGAAGAGAACATGGACACCACCAATTTACAGTGGTGCTTGAAAGTTTGTGAACCCTTTAGAATTTTCTATATTTCTGCATAAATATGACCTAAAACATCAT
>JAOANJ010000006.1:20643303-20657037 GCA_026413345.1 Ariopsis seemanni | reverse complement strand
ACAGTTCAGTAAACTCCCGTTTTAAAGTCCGGACAAATAGATAAGATGGATCCCCAGTCAGTACACAGTCTATATCCGGATTTCAGCAGTAGCAGATGGCTTGTCTTTGGATGTCAAGAGCAAACAGGATTCCGAGGGTGCTGGAAATATCTGACACAGGTAGTCCTGGAATCCGCTCAACAGGTAACATTACTGTTTAGGCTAGTATTTGCAGAGGACATTCAAGGAAGCGTGAGATAAGAAACCCATCTCCCAGAGAAGGTTTGGGAAAATAAAACACACAGATAGCATGAAAATAAAATACTTAAAATGCTAAACATAACAATCAAACAGATGCGGGACCAGGGAGTAGCGGCAGCCAAATGCGCCAGCGTTCACAGTATTGCCATTTTTGCATGATAGATTCTTTGTATATAGTGATGCACAAAAAATTGCCCACAATAATCATTGGCACTCTGCCCTCTTGGAAAGCTAGCTGGAACACTGTTCTAAGTCATGAACATACATTGCTTTCAGTGTATGTTTTCTACCTTATTGACCTCAAGGAACCCGTAGCCCTGGCAACCTTTGTTCTTATGCTCTTGCATATTCTGACTGAAGCCTTCTCTTTTGCACTGCTCAATGGTGTCGAGCATCTTAAAGGCCCAGCCACAATGATGATATGCCTTGCGCACACCATCGCATGTGTTACAGCACCTAAATGTTAGTAAGAAGGCCAGTAGTCTTTAGAGTTCTTTTACGGTCTCATCTATTAGCTACATTACATTATTTGTTACATTAAATAGTAGTGTTCTCTTCCTGTCATGGAGAAATAGCCAGTTTGAATCCGAATGTCACAGCCATCTGTGGCCAGGAGTCCAAGAAAGCAAAATTGACCTTGGGAGTGATGGCATTACTCTCTCCCGGTCAATCAGAGTGACACTAGCCAATCTGTGAGTTCATGTATGCAGAAGAGGGCAGTTAGTACTTTCCTCCAAGTGTTTTCAGCTGCCATGATGTAGCATGATCAGCCAGTTGAAAAGACACAGTGGCTTGGACGGAACACATGCTAGCCTTCACACTCCTCACATGAATTCTGCCAATTATCAGCATATATTAGTCAAAACTCAGTTGCTTCTTTCAGGATGCTGACTTAGCAGTAGATAGACATTTAAAGATAAAGGATACCAAAACACACATCCAAATAAACAAAGGAACTTAACCTATTAATTTCCAAATTGGAGAAGATGAAACAAACGCTGAAACTCCTAAATCTCCCAGTCATTGTCTAAGTATGCAACACAAATATTTGTATTAAGGGATCTACACCAAACATGTGCACATATGCCCACCCACTTCTTTTGGAAAGGTGCAACAAATGGAATGGCATTATTGGTATGGCATTGTTTTAATGAATTTTAACAAAAACCTTGCAAGCTAAGTGTGGACATAATTGATTCAGTTTGTGATCAGGTACCAGTTGTTAAAATATCTGCTGCATAGACTCACAAGTGGTACAACAGAAATGTGGTCTGGTGATGGAGAGTTCAAACCATGAGAATGCTACAGCCACCTACAGTATACACCGTACTTCTCATTCTTATTGCAGAACAGACTGTCCTGTTTGTGGTCTCTCCCCAACCACTTGTTCATCCACATCTGAACTTATTTCTCTTTTTCTTCTTTCTATACAATACAGTGCAGAAACAACCACCACAGCCACCTGCTCAGACTGCATATTGACATTCATGAAAAAGTTTAAATATTTTAATGACTTAATAAAAAACACAAAGGAACCAAGTCAACATTACAGAACTGACTGTATTCATCAGTGATTATTTCCTGTTAAGAGCAGTCAACTGAAGAGACTACGAGGCTCATGTGTAAATGCTGCAAGTGACTTTTACCTCAGGTGATGAAACAGAGGTGGAAAATGCTGATAAAGTAATATAGACAGGGTGGCATGGTGGTGTAGTGGTTAGCACTGTCGCCTCACAGCAAGAAGGTCCTGGGTTCAAGTCCAGTGGCTGACGAGGGCCTTTCTGTGTGGAGTTGGTGTGCTCTCCCCGTGTCTACATGGGTTTCCTCCGGGTGCGCCGGTTTCCCCCACAGTCCAAAAGGCGTGCAGGTTAGGCTCAATGGTGGCTCTAAATTGACCATAGGTATGAATATGAATGGTTGTATGTGTCTATGGGTCAGCCCTACGATGACCTGGCGACTTGTCCAGGGTGTACCCCACCTCTCGCCCATAGTCAGCTGGGATAGGCTCCAGCTTGCCCGCAACCCTGCACAAGATAAGCAGCTACAGATAATGGATGGATGGATAATAATAAACTAATAAATACATTAGTTACATTAATTTTGTTGACAAGATCATTGATATATCCATTCCATACATTTAGGTACTACGTTAGTGATGGTCTACAAGAGTTTGTGGCATTAAAAGATGATCAACACATCTATTAATGGCTTATGAACATGTTTTAAAGTGACTATATGTTTATACTCTTACCAAAAACTTTTGTGACAGAACCATGCAAAATGACCAGCAGTAATAGGTTCAGTAACTAGAAGGGCATTTGGTAGAGTCCATACCTCCACCAAGCCACATACTGTATTATCAATATCAATATCAAAATCAAATCACTTGAACCTAGGATAATACTTGAGCTGTACACCAAATTTCATCCAAATCCGTTCACTGCATTTTGAGTTATATTGGGAACAGACTAAAACAATCCTGGATCCAAATACATGTTAATATATCCAGATTTGCATCAAACTCTAATCAGTTGTTCCTTGGCCCATGGCTCACCATTCCTCCAAATTTCATCAAAATCTGTTCACTGCTTTTTGAGTTACATTGGGAGCAAACAAACAAACAAATGGAGGTTAAAACATAACCTCTTCCAACAAAGTGGGTGGAGGTAATTATAATCTAAAGCACGTAAAATGTTTCACCAGCATCAATCCACTCTAAATTGCACTCAAACTTGATTAAGATAAATGAGGCCCTCATAAAACCTCTGACACAGAGACAATATCCAATAATGGTGTTAACCTTCTTGTGGTATGTCATATCCAAACAACCCAGTCATATACTTAAAAAAAATTCAAGACCAGCCTAGCAGAAATGATTTGCTATCAGCTTTCACGATGGAGACGAAAATTCCCCAAAGCTCTAAGTTCTTCTGAAATGTATTCCTCTGGGATGACTTAAAGTGAAACTGCAAACTAGACAAACACAGCGGTGGAAGCTGACACATTCCCATGTCCAAGGCTGCTGATAGGCTGTGGGGTGGGTTAGCTTTGGTCAGATCGCTTAAATCTTCTCGACGCTCCGGCCTGATTTCAGAGTTGAAGAAGCAGCATGAGCCTGGGAGCTCCTGCACTCTGTAGCCGGTTAATAATAACTCACATGTTTTCCAAACGGCTGTAAATCAGAGCGAGTTATTTTTTTGTCCATTAATAACAGCATTGTTTTCATCCGTCATTATGATGTAGGGAGGTATGCAATGTAATCAGTCAGTAAACAAAAATACCAAGAGTTTGTTCAGCTCCGAATAGGTCTTATGAACTTAACATCCAAGGAATAAACTTTGCCATTGGTGGACAGTGCGATCGCTCACTTTTGACCAGTTGTAAATTGTATCTAAATTTCCAAATTCGTGTTGATTTCCTGTATTGATGCTGTTCAAGAAGTCACTGAAACCCATCGTTCTATCTACTTTAAGCATGACACGCTGAAGTGTATTTCACGTTTGCTAGCATCAAGCACAAGATGCGCTTGAAATAGCCCACTGTTAGAACGGGGAGTGTGTAACCTCCTCATGACCCTTGTTAATTAACTACACTGAAGTATTTAAGGCAGATTGTCATGACAGTAATCATCTCTGAGTCCTGCTAGTCATTAAACAGTGGTGTTCGTCCCAGAGGTATGAGACCAGACTAGAAGTGAGTAATGACAGTTCAGGGAAGGCCTTTGGGCAAAGTGGCAAAGGGGGGGGGGGTCATTTTACCCGGCTGTATAATGTTAGAGGGACACTACAGACCATGTCTGTGTGTAAGTTAACACAGGGAGCCATTCATTAGCCTTTTCCAAGGCAGTTTTCTGCAACCGACAAAAGTGGAATGGCATTTTGCGATAACAACCTGAGCACTGTCACAAACGATCGTTGTTGAGCACTTTTGGAAGAAATGAGCGTGAGACCTTCAGTCATGTGAGCAGACCATAATGTCATTGTACTGTGGTGTAGAGCAAGTCAAAAGAATTGATATTCATAAGCATTTTGTTTTAAAAAAAAAAGGAATGAAAGAAAGCGAAAGCACTGTGTTACTCGGTGTTCTTGAGCCAAATAAAATTCATAAAGATCCAAGGTTCATAACTAACATGACCGTAGTTACAGTTTAATGCCTAACCATGAGTGATCAGTTTATGGCTTATAGAAATAAAACATTTCAATTTGTACGGTAGTGCTGCTGTTTTCTTTCGCACTGGCGCTTCATGTTATCACTTGACTCGCACCCTAAACAGATGAGACGTGTCTCTGACTTCTCTGTCCAATCATCTTTCAACATTCTGTTTTCATCACTAACTTTTTTGTTTGCTTGTTTTATTTGTTTATTGAGCTTGCAATGAGTAGCTGAACCATGGACGCTCCCTGTGTCCGAAATCGCTCTCTACTCACTATATAGGGCACTATGTAGCGAGGACGCCATTTTGGAGTGCTGTCCGAAACCTTAGTGAGGATTATTTCCACCCTATATAGTGCACTCAAAGTATCCCACAACGCATCACGAAAAGTAGTGTACAATAATGGTGACTAACCAAAGCAATATATCCCATCATGCATTGCGGTCACGCTGAAAGAAATCAAATTAAAATTCTCAAATTTGATTGAATAAAAGGCAGCGGCAAAGAAGAAAGTATTCAGCCTTGATTTACCGTAAAAGAACTGAAAGATGCAGATACTTTATACTGATTAATGCGGGAAATGCGCTCAGTATAATATGGATTTATCACAAAAATACATGCATGTGTTTATTATTTTGAAAACCCACCAGCCGGCTGATCTGGCACGTTTTAATTGTGCGACAGTAATGACGTAAATACCAGCGCGACGGACTAGTGTCCGAAAGCGGTTTTACATTTTACCAATGAGCTCACTGTATAGTCCTCTATATAGTAATTCCCTATATAGGGAGCAGTGAACGAGTGAGCGATTTCGGACACAGGGTTTGATTTCCGTTGTACGTTTTACTTCCATCCTACAATGTCTCGCACAGGTCGCAAACGAATCTCGTTTACGGCCATCGCTTTGACGTATGGACCGATATGTTACATAGCATATTTCAAACACTCATAACTTGCTGTAGCAAATGAGATAAATAGAATTTTGATGATAAAAATTATTTATTAATGCAAATAAAGTTGTGCGAAATCAATTTTGTTTTCCTCACTTTATTAGATTACAAGGTATGAATGATAAGTAAAGTTAAAGGAAAATAATGAGAAGGTTCATTGTTTTCTATCTAAGAATTGTTCTTTTCATATCCAGATGCTACCCGGAGTGCCCAAGATCCCACAGAGGTGTCTGGTCCCTTAGCTGAGGCTATACTGAGACACCAGAGAACTATGCTTTTCTTGCTTTTTTTTAGCTAAAGCGGTGGTCATCCACATGGGCAGGGAAGACATTTTCTGCCCTCTGATAAATACAAACCAAAGAAAACACCGCCTCAACTCGGAATTCCTACTCGGAAATTTGGATCGGTCAACATACAGATATATTCGCATGTTAACTCTATAACAACGACTATACAAATCACTGTTTGAGGAGGAAAATGTACATCAGTTATCACAGGTGGCTGGATAGATTGTGGCTCGGAAAAAAAACCCAACACAAATATGGAGACGGCCATGTTTTTTCCCCACTTTGTAGCTCAAACATTCAAATGGTTTGTCAGGATGTGGTCTGTGTGGTGGATTTAAACAAAAAAAAAAAAAAAGGAGGGCCTAAATTATTATTATTATTATTATTATTATTATTATTATTATAAAGTTCACTCTGCTTCACTGTTTTCTTACTGACGCACATCTCAGGAGCAAACAGATTAGCTATCTAATGTTCTCTCCAAACGCTCCGAGTCTAAACATCTCTTCAGATTACAATTTAATAGCAATTAATTTCAACCAGTACGTTTTTAGAAGTTGTGCTGGAAGGATATTGTTGTTATTAATGCTCAGTATACTGTGTTTAACTACGAATAAGTCGCAGATAGATAAAGCAGTGATGCCTTTAACAGAGCTCTCTCTCTCTCTTTCTCTTTCCGATCTTAGAGTAATGTTATAAAGACTTATCTGCTCCTGTCTCACTCTTCTCCTCTCTTGGGTGCCTGTTTGGTGACACCAAGTCTCGCTGCTGCGATCACGCTGATATACGGTGACATCAGAGCTGCTCAGCGGCATCTTGGGGCTGGCAGTAGTGGGCGGGTGGGTTTGGAGAGTGACACATCAAAGTTATCTTTGGTGCCTTTGAAGCGCTTAGCCTGCCACTCTCACTCTTTCTTTTCGATGGTTAGTAAGTGGTGCACAGGGTATAATGCGGTGTGTGTTTCTCTCCCCACAGACATTCAAGCCTCTGGTAGGAAAGAGTGTTCTGGGCTCCATCACCGCCGTGGAATTCTTCTCCGACAGACAGCTGGACTTCCTGACCGATGACGGAGCATGCCAGCCCTATCAGGTGAGTGTGTGTGGCCTATATTTCAGTGCTGTGTTTAAAAAGTTCACGAGGGAGCCTCAGTGATTCAGCCATGTGTTTACTCAGTGATGTTAGGTAACTTTATACCTGGAACAGTCACACCGGCTTACAATTTACATTCGCCTGTCCTCCATGATGGATTCTCCATCTCATTGCAGAGGAATCGGTTCTTTCTGTAATAACATATCAGGATGTGATTTTTTTTCTTCTTCTTCTCCTCTCAGCTTGGCACAGACGAGCACGTTGTTACAACCGTGGCCTACAGATGACAGCGTAAATTGTTCCTCACTGCTCCGCTCTCTCAAAGTCCTTAATTATCAGCGTGTTTTGGGGGAAAAAAACGTCCTGACAGAGCGCAATGACAGATGCAAACACATCAGACAGATGGGGAGAGGGAATCTCTGTAGTATTCCTGCGCTGCTTGATTTATATGCACGCCGCGTTTTAGCCCCACTATCTTTTTGCGCCCGGCACCGTTTCGTTGAACGGATAATGAAAAGCCATCTGCCAACAAATTAAAGCCCTGGCCCTCCTTCTTCTTCCGAAAGTGGCCATAACACCTGACTGCACGTAGAATTGAAGTGTAGCAGATCTCTCGTACGTCAGCGTCACGCGCTTTCCGATCATATCCGGTCCTTTTCTTTCGGTAATTACTGCACAGGGATCCCAGCTCCGGCTGTGTACCGTGAAACCGCTTATGACCTTGCTGCTAGTAATTACGATTTCACCGAGGCTCAGCCATAATCTGGTTCATATACCCAACCGCTCGCTATATCGAGGAGAAAAAAGTAGCAGCTTGAAAATGTGAAGGTTTTATAACAAATGAAGCAAATGGATGTGTGATGTGCCATCCCCTGCAGGGCCAATTTTAGACCCTGTTTTCATTCGAGTTTCTCCCAGTGCTCAGCAGAACACTATGTTCTTGTCAGACTGCCTGGCTTGTGCACAGACACACTCTCTCTCTCTCTCTCTCTCTCTGTCTCACTCACTCTCTCACACACACACACACACGCACACAGAAAATCACCACGGCTCCTTGCCGACTCGCAATGGATGAGCCTGTAATGTAAAAACTATCAGACTGCATAATGAGAGAGCTAGAGAACATGAGAAAGCCTACCGCCTCTACATCCAGAGGCACAGCATGCACACCAGTAGGGAATCTGATCACTCCATAGGACATTACAAGTAAACATGGTGCTGTCTTTCTCTCTTCCCATCTCTCTCTCTCTCTTGTTTCAGTACATTGGTAATCCAAAGCGTCTCGATGCGCATTCCTCAAACGCTTCCTCCTTATAGCCATTTGTTTTTAGGCTGCGCTAGGAAGGTGTCATCATATACTGCGGCGGCGGCGAGCCTGACACACCCGTGCCCTCGCTCCACATTGCGGCACTGAAGGGTTGGGGGTTGGCAGGAGGGCTGAACCATCGCAATCTGTTCAGCATAAAGGCTACAATAGAGCCTCTGTGTACGAAGCCAACTGGCTGGAGAGCTGGAGAAGGAAAGAGAGGGGGGAGAAATGGAGGAAAGGGAACAGAGTGTGGTTCGGGAGGAAAAAGTGAGCTCTCCTGTTGCCGTGTCAAATCCAAAGAGCAGAGTCCATGATTTTGTCCTCTTCAGAAGACCGCCTCCGTATTGCACAAGGATATAGCGATGCTTAGTGTTAGTATGCCAGGTAGTCACACCCGAAAACCTTGTGTGTGTGGACTTGGTACATATTGAGGACCAGAATACATTTTTTTTCCTATTTTTTTTTTTTTTTACCATTTTTGGACATTTTTGGGAAGTGAGGACATTTTGACTGGTCTTCACTTCTTCAAAGGGCTGTTTGAGGGTTAAGACTGAGTTTTAGGGTTCAGGTTAGAATTAGGGTTCAGGTTAGAATTAGGGTTAAGGTTAGGGTTAGAATTAGGGTTCAATTTAGAATTAGGGTTCAATTTAGAATTAGGGTTCAAGTTAGAATTAGTTAGAATTAGGGTTCAATTTAGAATTAGGGTTAGGGTTAGGCATTTAGTTGTGATGGTTAGGGTTAGAATTAGGGTTCAGGTTAGAATTAGGGTTAGAATTAGGGTTCAATTTAGAATTAGGGTTAGGGTTCAGGTTAGGGTTAGGCATTTAGTTGTGATGGTTAGGGTTAGAATTAGGGTTCAGGTTAGAATTAGGGTTAGAATTAGTGTTCAATTTAGAATTAGGTTTAGGGTTCAGGTTAGGGTTAGGCATTTAGTTGTGTTGGTTAAGCGTAGGGTAATGGGGTAAATGCATTATGTCAATGAGTGGCCCTACAAGGATAGAAGTACAAGTATGTGGGGGGTCGGGGTTTGCAGCAGCTGCTGTAGTTTGAGATCAGTTATGTGTGTTTGCAGCATGCCTTGCTGTAACACACACACAAAATAAAAATAAATAGGCTTCCTGTGCTACTATTCACTGGGTTATGGAATGACCAGACATTTGTGCAAACACACACACACACACACACACACACACACACACACTATTTACAGAGAAGACATACATCACTCTGGCACAGACGTTCCCTATTTAATGAAGAATCATAGATCACATACGCACACCCTCGCTGTCACACAGCCCCGAGTGTCGTGTTACTATTATACTTCTTACCACGTTCACAGCCTGCACACAAAATAGCACAAAATATGTCGTACACTTCACACCCAGATCTGTTTCCGTATACTTAACACTGCCTTCTGTCATGTTGCACCTTATCCTGGAAACAGTTCCTATTTCTGCCTCATTGCCCACACACACACACACACACACACACACACCTTTATTACCCCGGCAACAAGCCTTTCTCACACACACCACATACATAGTATTGCCATAGCAACAGGAGCTCCGAGTATCCATGATGTCAGTGTGCTCCAACAAAAGCTTCATCGAGCACGATTTTTTCCTCCTTAAGTCATCCAACATTTACAGTGATATTGTAATGTGTCTCCGCGAAGCTTTTACTGCTATTATGATGCGATTGTTCCTGATTTTCTCCGCCCTTGTCTTTGGAAATTTGTCATTTTCTCTGTGAGCCGTTCTTAGCCAACGATTTTAACAAAGTGCTGCCACAAAAGCTAGTTATGAAAGCAGCACTCTCTGTCCCCTCTCTCTCCCTCTCTCTCTCTCTGTTTATTCACTTGTCTGATGCAAGCTTTGTGTCAGCTCTCCCATGCTGCCTCCTGCCATGGTAACAGTCCCCAAGCCCATTCTTCTGTTTACTTTCTATCAGCATTTAAGAGCCTAGCGTAGTTTTTTTTCATCCACCACACAAACAAAAGTTATTTTGGGTTTCTGTCCTGCTCCAGTTCTCCCTCATGACACACGCAAAGTTCACCGTTGAGGTCGGAGGCGGTTTTAGTAATTTGGGCTAATAGTATTTCTCTCAGGCTGAAGCTTAAAGAGGCCACGCAGTGCACATATTTTTATTTGCTACACTGGTTACTAATGTAGGCTAACCGAACTCTAGATGTGAAATTGACCTGCTTATTAAGACGTGTTTAGTTTCCATGTCTCGAAGCCCAGCTCTATCAGCTAGGAATGAGAAAGCAGGAACTGAAACCAGAGCAGCAACATCAATCAGGCAGCTCGATGTGGAGGAAGGAGGGGGCAGGAAAAGTGAGCAGAGAGAGAGAGGAGTAGAAAAATAAACATAGGCGATATAGAGGGTCATGTAGGAGAAGGAGAGCTAGATGGAGTGGCTCCTGTGCACTCTCACCTTGACTTGAAGCCATGAATCACATACAGGCAATAAAAACATGGGACACACACACACACACAGAGTGAGAACGAGCTGATAAATGTGAGCAGTGCACTCAGTCATGCAGAGCCTGTATCTGTAATGACTGCGTTTCCCGAGTTATTCTTAATGAACACGATGTTAATTTCACTAGCCAGTGCTTAGCAAACTCATTATAGCTACTTCCCAATAAAGCCTGAGCTCCGTTATGCCATTTTTAAACGTTCGGAATTGAATCATGGTAATATTCATTCCACGCTAGACACCAAGCGCTTACTGATTTAATTGTCTTGCAGGTTGAGACAGTGACAAGGCGGAGGGAGAGTCAGCAGAACAGTAGATTAGCGAGGTCACTCGAGTTCATTTCAGGACGTGATTCCCAAACCAGCACTCACTTTGGTGTGCTAATGTCAGGCATAATGTGATGGACATTATTTTCAGAGTCCCTGAGTCAGTGCAGTGTGCGCGCCGGTGAAAAGAGCCCTCGCCTCCCCAGCACCCAGATGGTGCAGGCACGTGGCCACAGGCCTCGCCAGCAGGCTCCACGTCATCCCTGTGTGGTTTGGTGGCCCGCCATAGAGGCCAATACTAATGGCTCCGTTCTGTTTCAGCAGAAGCCCTGCTGCTCCTCGTTTACCAAAAAAGGTCTTCTGTATCTGGAATTGAAATAGAACAATGCACAGTCTGATGTTGTTGTTGTTGTTGTTGTTGTTTTCAGAGCTGGCTTGGATGTGTTGATTTTTTTTTCAAAGCGGTCATTTTATTCAGAGGAGCATGGAGGAGTTTAGTGTGGTCAGGAACGACTGTGTTTATAATAAACCCCACTCCATTTCATCATGGTCAGAGAGAGGGAGAGAGAGAGGGAGAGAGAGATGGGGAAGGCCGGTATCTGGAAATGCTTTCCAAGTTTCCAAAACATGGCACCACCCTTCTCTCTCTCGCTCACTGGCTCGCTCTCATTTTCTCTCGTTTTCTTTTTCTCTGTTTCTCTCTCTCTCTTTCTCTCTCCTCTCTCTGTTTCTCTCGTTTTCTCTTGTTTTCTTTCTCTGTTTCTCTCACTCATTTTCTCTTTTTCTCTGTTTCTCTCTCTCTTGTTTTATCTCGTTTTCTCTCTGTTTCTCTCTCTCCTTGTTTCTCTCTCTATCTTGTTTTATCTCGTTTTCTGTTTCTCTGTCTCTTATTTTCTCTTGTTTTCTCTCTGTTTCTTTCTCTCTCCTCTCTCTGTTTCTCTCATTTTCTCTTGTTTTCTTTCTCTGTTTCTCTCTCTCTCGTTTTATCTCATTTTCTCTCTGTTTCTCTCTCTCCCTGTTTCTCTCTCTATCTTGTTTTATCTCATTTTCTTTCTCTCTCATTTTATCTTGTTTTCTGTTTCTCTCTCTCTCATTTTCTCTCTGTGTTTTTCTCTCTCACTCTCTCATTTTCTCTCACTCTCGTTTTCTCTCTGTGTGTGTTTTTCTCTCTCTCTCTCTCTCTCTCTCTCTCTTCCACGGCTGGTCATATGGAAAATCCTGCAACACACTGCTGTTAAAGTGATGGATGGCAGCCCGCTGCTGCAGGAGAGGGTAATGCATGTGCGCGCACACACACACACACACACAGAATGCCACGACCAGAATGAGTATGCACAATATACGTTCCAACTGGGGCTGAGAAAATTGACGGGAAACACTCGAGACGGATTATAGAGCTCCATCCATTAAATAAGATCTGCTTGATTCCATTATGGAGAAACGCGCCTCTCTCACACACTGGCTGTCCAGGATGCAGCCTGCAGCTCGATAAAGAAATCCTGCGTCTCGATCGTGAACATACAGCACTGGTTGTGTTTTCTCAGAGAAACAGGAAGTGACACGTGTGATCACATCCAGGCTAAGTCACAACGCTGCTGAAATATTACATCAACACCCATCTGGTTACGAGTAACCACGACCCGTCTCGATGACTCAGCCGTGACCTGACCAGCTCCCCCTCAGCCACTCATGTTCTTTTATTTATGACTTCCTCTTTCTGCTTTCGCTGCAGAGCAGAAGTGCGCACTTTCTAGTGTGAATCACAGCCTAGAATTTCCAACCTGCGAGAGACATCGCTGTGCAAATTTGTGCTACTAGTGTTTGCAGGGAAGCTGCTCCACCTAACAGTGGGCTGTGTTTGCTTTGTACCGTGTGTGTGTGTGTTTATCCTTTTATCATCCATGGTGTGTGTGTGTGTGTGTGTGTGTGTGTGTGTGTGTGTGTGCATGTAAATAGTCTGGCTGTGCTCCTGTGGCCTCCTCCCACTTCTCATCACCAACAACAATTAATGGAAGTGGTGGGTGGATTTCCCTCTCACCGTCTGACCTTTGACAACCACACACACACACACTTTCACACACCGCACTGACTGCAGGGCTACTGTAGAAATGCAGCGCTCTGGATTTCCACTGAGGAACTGTGAGCGCTTGTCGAATGTCAAGGCTGTGTGTTCGTGTTCAAACAATGAAGCCATCAAGATTCACATGATTTCCTGTTTGAGATCACCCTACATACACGTTTAATTGGCGGATATTTCCTGTTTAATTGGTGGCTTATATATGGCAGCGTTTGAGAGCCTGTGAGCCACCAGATCAAATCTCTCTTACAGACAAGTGCTCAAGCGTCATTTATTGCAGAGCAGTTATGTGAGAAGATCCAGCACACTCACAAGAACATAACACACGTCAGAGGGAAAATGAAGTCACCGTGAGTCAATTATTTTCCAGCCTGAAGTGTTTTTTTTTTAACCACAGCATTCTGCCAGTGATTTTTATAATTTTTTTTTATTAATAATCAATACATTTATAGGTATACACACTCAGTGGCTACTTTATTAGGAACACCCATCCACCTGCTGTTTGATGCAGTTCTCTAATCAGCCGATCCCTTGACAGCAGCATAACGCATCAAATCATACAGATACAAATCAAGAGCTTCAGATAAAGCTAGACTGCTTTTCAGATTTTTCAAGTGTAGGTCATAGAAAGAATTTTCCCCAACACCCAGTTATTTTTGTTTAGTGGACCGAAAGCTACTGGATTCGAATCACAGACTTCCAATTTTATGCTTTTTTTTTTTTTTTAAATAGAACAATTAATTAATTTAGAGCCACGTGGCCTTAAAGTGCATATCATGGGTAAATTCAGGAGCAAGATCAATGCAATTCTCCTATTTTATATTAAACTTTGGTCAAATATCTGTCACATTTTGTGCAATTTTTTTACCTTGCGCAATACCA
>JAOANJ010000006.1:20486561-20497592 GCA_026413345.1 Ariopsis seemanni | reverse complement strand
AGACATGAGTATTTAGCATACTCATAAATAAGTCAAGTAAGCAAATTAGTTGTACATCTATTATACACAGAGTACATCAGTATTAATTTTGCTTTCATAAGTAAAAGAAGTTGTGGTCTTCTTCACACATTTTTCTTTTGCTTTAACACTGATGTTAAAAAGAGCGTGGTACCCCAATTACAGGAAATGAGATGCCTTTTTAAAAAAAAAAAAAACCACACAAGCCCATATCTGGTTAAACATCAGCTCAGTAATATGATAATAATCAGACAGGGAGCACATCTTATCTCGCATCTCTTCCTCTCCACTAACTAACTAGTTCCACTTTCAAAAGCTTAAAATATTTAGTTGATAACATAATAGTAACCTTTCATAAGAGGTAGTTATAACTATTCATCCCTGTACATTAAGGCATCATATCAGAGTGGGGTAGTGCTGTCCCTAACCATATTCATCATCTGAATTTAAACAGAAGCCTGCTATCATCAGTTATACCTGAAGAACATCAGATTATTTTATCTCTGTGCTCTGATGCAGTAAATAGTTATAGGAAATGTGATAGTGAACATGAGAAGTATGTGAAATGTCCATGTGAAATGAGACGTAACGTAGCGTGAGAAGATTTGCCTGCATCATACCCAGCTCCTCCTCCATGGTGCTTCCCCCAGTGATGTCCTTTATCCCCAGTACTCTGTTAAAAAGTATGGAGAAAGCACTGCCCCAGACCCCTAAAGAACACACACACACACACACACACACACACACACACACACTGCAAGATATCACAACCAACTAACCAACTGAATAATTAAGAACCAAGTTTTCTGTTTATCCTAAATGTAAAAGGGCCAATAAAAAGTTGATTCTCAGAATCTCAAATTGGGAATCAAAAGCAGACAATAAAGTTTTGGAGTTGATCCCTTGGCTAGAATTTTAAGTGACAAAGTAAGAGATTGCATCACTACAAATATCCGTAGTCTTGCAGAATTTTGCTTCTGAGTAATTTTTTTTTGACAAAACAAGCTTACAATCAAACAAAATCCCCCAAAAACATCTTAAGGCTATTAACCCAACAAAGTTCACAGGAGAGTCAGGGATAGGTTTAGTTAGCTAGGCCAGCAGTCGCACTCCAATGTACGTGGTTAAACTAACTGGAAATCATTTATCATGGTCATTTCCCAGTCACTGCTCGGCTGATAGCTGGCCTGTCATTGGACAAGTCCAGAGTAATAGTGTTGGTATAATGTTTATCTGTATATGTGATTTTTCTCTGTTTATATTATGTTAAATAGTAATTATTAAAGGCAGTGTAAGTAATTTTGGAGAAACCAGGAAGAGTAAGCTAGATTTTGAAAGTATCCAACTGAAAAATTTCTGCCTTTCCCTTCAGCCCTCCTTCCAAAACCACTTCTCCAAAACACATGAACGTGCATTGCCTGACTACTGCTGGAGGACGAGTACATGTTAGAGAGCACTGAGGGGAGAAGCATAGTGCATCTCATGTCTCACTCACATGTTTAAAAAAAAAAGAAAAAAACACCTAACGTTATCATAATGAATGTAAACAACAAACATGGTTATTGTTCGTACTCACAGCTGTTGACTAGCTCACTAGCTTCAGCAACATGTCAGTAATATGTCTGTCTAACCTTGTGGAAGGCTCCAGTCACACATAATGAGTTGACGGGCAGAGTGAGCACAGGTAGACAGGTAGGTAGGCCATCTAATCATTCCATTCAGACTGAATGTTACTGTACATCATTCAGACCAAAAGAAACAATCAGACGGGATTTTTACAGCCCTGTGAGTGCCACAGATGACAGATTTTTTTTTTTTGTTAGAGGATTTGATTTATTCATTGCTTGTTGGGATGTAAAAAGAATGTCAAGAAATATAACAAGGAATGCTTCAGGAAAAAAAAATACCTACCCTGCCTTTAAAGCTCTCATTTTTTTGGTCCAGGTACATAGAATAAGACTAGTCCATCGAACAGCTATGGATAAACAATTAGCCTAATTTTCCCTGTAGGGGAACTTCAGTGCTGGTCCATCTTGGCATGACCTCTTGAGCCAGTTACGATTTCTTATGCTATGTCACATGCTGCTAAATTAAAACTAGAAAGCATGTCCTGTTGACACAAAGTGACACAACAGGACAGAACCAGTGTCCTGTATCCATACACATAAGGCAGTTTGGTGTACTGATTGACAATTCAGACTTAAGGCTGAGATTAAGACTTCAAATGGCTACACACACACACACACACACACACACACACACACACACACATATATATATATACCTGGCCTTACATTACATTACTAGTGCATGGGTGAAATAGAGAATAATACCCTTATAGTGCATTCTATATTGCAGTGTAAACTCTGTACTGCAGCAGGCCTGTACATTGCAACTGGAGCTACAGGGTGAACGTGTCTGGTTCCTTTATTCGTTTATATGTGTCATGTTTTCTGTGCTGGTCTTGTCATGGGCTTCAATTCCTCCCCCGTGGCCTTCCTCCTCCAGATCAGTTTCTAAACCCACGGGGGGAAATTTCACCCCAAACAGAGTGTGTCTGCTCGAGTCGCATCTTATACACCTTTTTTTTTTTTTTTTAAACAACAACGAACGGAACATTTCTCTTTAGCCTATATTTAGACCCCATGGTCAATTCTGGGGGGAGAGAGAGCAATTTGGAAAATTGTGGTTTGTGTAGGCTAGTTTTGGAACAAACAAGCCATGAGAGGCAGTCAAAGGAAAACAAATATGGACGGTCAGTGTAGCTGACCCATAAATATAATAGTAGTATTATTTGGAATATCTTTGAATCTGTTTCTGAGTTTCTGTCACAAACCACTAGAGGGCAAAGTGTACAAACAACAACAACAACAACAACAACAATAATAATAATAATAATAAAAGGAATAATGCGCCCTTAATGTGCTCGATTATAAATAATATATATGTATATATTTGTATATGTATGTATATAATGTACATATGTATATAATTATATATAAATAATATGATGAATAAGATCAATAAAGCCAAATGTTCCAGCTGAACACTAAATATAGAACAGAGTTACTAAAAATGCGTTTCCCTCTTTCCAACAACACACCACTGGCTATTCAAATAGATCTCACACACTTTCCGACAGTAAGACAGCAAAGCTAGAAATTCCGTGATTGTGCGTCTCATTTGTTTGTGGTTTTCAGATCGGCTCCTTTTTGCTCGGCAGGACTCGTCAGTTTCCGATGCGATGCTCATGTTCCGGAATCACCACCATATATGGACGCAGGGGCGTTGTTTTATTCACCGGATTAAAAAACCATGTATGGGGGTTGAAGATCAAACCGGAATTCCTGATTCAGATGCACCCGAACCTGTCGATTTCATTTAACTTGTGTCACTTGTTTAATTCTGTGTTATTCTCATACTTTCCGGACTGTTTTGCGCATCAGAAAGTGCGACTATAAAAGCCATTTTGTTTGCATGCAAACTTTTCTTGGTTTCAACCCGGAATGAGTGCTGGCTGGAACAATTTTCCTACCGCCAGGCCATCGGTGTAAGCAAAAGAAAGAGTCTCCATTGACAACTATCGTTTGGGTGTCGTCACCAGGCCTGGGAGCCAATCATATCTCGTGGCTCCGCGGGCCTTTTATCCTTATTTGGGCAGTGACGTAACGGCACAGTCAAAGGCTCTCCATAAATACACACATAGTAGCAATAAGAGGCGCCGTGAAGATCTGTCATTCAACAAAACACACACAGACTGATGAGAGGCTCTCTGACACTCCCTGGGTTAACTGACAGCTCTGCTGATGTGAATTTAGAGTCAGGGGTGAAAAAACAAACCAACAACAACAACAAACCACTTTGGCGACTGAACGATGACAGCTAAAACTTTGGAGAAAAGCCCTGTCACTCTCGGCGGCTTCGTGCACCCTCTGTCCGAGGGCATCTACTCACTGGACGACAGCACACCACTGCCAGGCTCGGTGGCGATTTTTCCAAACAGTGATCTCGGTGGACATTACGACCAGATCAGTGGAATTTCAGCAGGTAAGCTGAGCTCCGGGTGCGCGCACCCTCCTACCTGTTTTCACTGTCACGTGTTCCTAAAGAGGTTTTTTTTTTTTTTAAACAAAACACAAGTTTTATAAGCAGATGTTAAACGTGGGTATCCGCTCTACCTGTTGCTGACACGTGTAAGCGCTTATAAGGCGTCGCTGCTGCGTTTTGCTCGTGCGTAAAATCCAAGTTGCGCTCAACCTCGTCGTGCAGCGCGCACCGAATCCCTGGTGCGCGCATGAGACGTGCTGAAATCTTAACTGCACTGTTTGTTTATTTTCCCTCTCTTGTAGATGGCTTGGTTGGCGCGGATATGAGCGCAGAGAAGCGCGCCGTCGACCTGCCCTACTCCAGCAGCTTTGCGCAGCCGGCTGGTCCCCGCAGTCAGACGTTTACCTACATGGGCAAGTTCTCCATTGACTCCCAGTATCCGGGCAACTGGAACCCAGAGGGCGTGATCAACATCGTGAGCGCGGGCATCCTGGGCATGACCCAGGCCTCATCGGCGTCCTCTTCACCGTCGTCGTCGTCCTCGGTGTCTCCGGCTCACTTCTCCAGCACGCTCAGCTGCACGGTGGCTCAGGGTCAGACGGACATGGAGCAGCAGCACATCTACTCCCCTCCTCCGCCCTATTCGGGCTGCCCAGAGGTTTACCAGGACCCATCTGCGTTCCTATCCACATCCACGTGCCCTATCTCTTCGTACCCGCCGCCGGCCTACTCCTCCCCAAAACCAAGCCCTGATGCCGGTCTTTTCCCCATCCTCCCGGACTACACTGGGTTTTTCCAGCCCCCGTGCCAGCGGGACGTGCAGTCCATCCCCGAGCGCAAACCTTTTGCGTGCCCTCTCGAGTCTTTCCGGGTGCCGCCGCCCCTCACGCCTCTCAACACAATTAGGAACTTCACTTTAGCTGCACCGGTGACCGAAGGGGCGCGCTTACCGGCCGCTTACAGCCCGCAGAACCTGCCCCTGAGGCCCATCCTGCGCCCGCGGAAATACCCGAACAGGCCCAGCAAAACGCCCGTACACGAGCGCCCGTATCCATGCCCGGCTGAGGGCTGTGACCGGCGCTTCTCGCGCTCTGACGAGCTCACCCGGCACATCCGCATCCACACCGGCCACAAGCCCTTCCAGTGCCGCATCTGCATGCGGAACTTCAGCCGCAGCGACCACCTCACCACACACATCCGCACACACACCGGAGAGAAACCGTTCGCCTGCGACTACTGCGGCCGCAAATTCGCCCGCAGCGATGAGAGAAAAAGGCACACCAAGATCCACCTGAGGCAGAAGGACAGGAAAGCCACGGCCGCATCCTCCTCCTCCTCCTCTTCGGTTCCCGCCGGTATCTCAAACTCCACATCTGGACTCAGCCAATGAGCATGCGCAGTGGTCGCGATGGCAACCGAGCACGCACAGCCAAATCCTCAGCACCAAACTGTGTTTACTTTGCACGTGCACATGGACCGGTGTAAACAATCCAGGTGTTCGGTTCAAAGCAAAACACCTGGAAATGATCTGAAACCACTTTGGATGAGGGACACTAACAGTGCGCGTCCTGGCATGGCACCCTGACTCTCTCAGTCCCAGGCTGACTGACCAAACGCACTTTGTTTGTATATTTAGGTGAAATAATTTAATGAAATAACCTTAAACAGCATGTGGGAGTGTCTGTGTTCTACTGACAGTGTGAGGTGTCTGTGTTGGCCACATGAGAGAGTGTGAGCTTTTACTCTGCAATAAGTCGGACCTGTTCATCTAATGTATGAGCTGAATCTCTCTCTCTCTCTCTCTGTTTATTGTGCCTTCGTCTGTTCTTTTATTGTACATAACTCCATACGTGCGGAGGCATTTAAACAGTGTACCGTGGATCCTTTAATAAGTTTTTTTTTTTTTGAAAAAAAAAAAATCTCTATTTTTGTACCATTTGTTTGGTGTTGTTTGGAATTATTAATTCCACGGTGGCTAAAAAAAGAAATAAATAAATACATGTAAATAATAGAGCTCATTGTTTTGTGAATGTCAAATATAATTGGAATGAAATAACTAACGCAGGTTAGTAACTTTCTGTCATCATTAATTCAATAAAACACAGAGTCTGAAATGTTTGTTGCAGGCTAACATTCATTTTCATATTCACATTTCATATGAGATGCTGTAGCAGTAGGAAACTTTGATGTACACCTGAATAGGAAATTCCCAATTTCACACCAGTCAGATCTGACTCACTGTCTCAGAACACACACACACACACACCTTATTATCCTGTGAACCTTAATTAACACCAGAAACCCACAGGATACCTTTTCACTCTTATAGTTAGTTTATTTATTTATTTGTTTATCTATCATTTAAAAACTGCAGTTTATTTTAGTACAAAAGCGGCACTTAAATTGTGGGGAAGAGCAAAATGTCCTCGCAAGGTCAAAAGTGACACACATTCCCATCCTTGTGGGACATTTGGTCTCCATCAGTATATATAAGACATACCAACACATACACAACTGACTTTTCAGTAGCTTCCTGACATTGTATCAATACAGCATGTTATTAACATTAATATCTGCTGATATTTCCTGAATTATTCTGAAAACGACATTGTGTGTGTTAATGAGTGGAGGGATGGACGAGATGTGGGAGCTCGCTTCTCCTTTCATTCATTTCACCTTTGATCAGTTGATGGATTTTCCCCCCGGTATTTGCTTAAAGCTTTAAAATGATAACTGTACTATCTTCACATTTACACTGCTATCTTTCTTTGTGTTCAATCACTTGCGAGGGTTTCAGATGAACAGAGTGCAACACCATCAGTGAGATTTCACAGGAGCTTCGGGAAGATGTTGATCTCCCTTAATCTGAAGTGATTTTTTTTCTTTTAAATATTAATTTGATTCTTTATGTTTTCAATCTTTGAAAACATCCCAGTTAGGCCACTATCTGTCCCGTCGATTTTGGCTGTGCATGAAGTTTGGCAGTCCTATATGATTCACTAAATGAGAGAAAAGGTGATGTCCTCTATGTAAATAAACATGACTTTATAAAGAGCTGTCTGTGGATTTCATTTGCTCATGAGAAATGGAAAGAGGGATTGTTGTGACCTGGCTGTGGTTGAAAAAAATCACACCTGCAGAGGTGGGGACAGTCCCTGGCTTACAACAGGAAGCTGTATTATTGACAGCGTCCAAATATATAAGGATGTGTGGTGAGAAACAGAGGTAAATACATCACTGAGAGAATAAAAACTTATTTAGAAGTGACTGATATGTTACCTTGTAAAAAAAAAATAAAAAAATAGAAGTACTGTAAGTAAGAATACGCTGACACAAAGTACAAATGTACAGACTTCAGTAATAATATGGATATTAAGAAAGAATTATTGATATTAATATTATCGAAGCTTAACGCAATGTAAAGATGCTCAGGCTCAGCTTGTACAGGCAAATCACACAGTCATCTCTGTAGACTGTATATCACTCAGGCTTTTAAAGTAGGACAGCCATAGTATAATGAAAAAAACATTTTCAGCCTGTCATTCTAACAAAATGTCCTTGTTTGTGCTTGAGATGGACCGGAGCCAGCAGAGGAAATTCAGCGCAATCTTCAGACTGACAATTACATGCAATTACTGTCCAAAGAGCCCAAAATCAGATTACTGCACCCCAAGATGGTCTGAACAGTAGCACGCTTAAACTTAACTCAAGAAAGCTTCAAAGGTTTTATTCAGTTCACAGAAACAGATGTGCAAACTGTGAACAGGGCATAAATGTGTTAAAAAGGTGAAGGTACAGTACAGTATATGCTGTATCAGGAACCTTTTTGTCCCTTTCTCACTCTCACACACACACACAAAGTCATCATAGCATTTATTTTTATATTTTACAAAAAATTCTCATGTGAAAAAAACAACAAAAAAACAGATCATAAACTAATACACACAGTAAACACAGATTACTGGTTAGAAAGGTATCGCAAATTGGCCTCGGCATGACGTTCTATTCAGTCCAGACTGTAGAAATGATTTAAAAACAGAGATATTAGAAAATCAGGCTCAATCATATACAAGCCAGTCAGTCTCAGCTGTAAGAACTAAGTCCCAATGATAGAGTTTACTACAGACTGCCTCCTCAAGATTTACGCCATGACTAATCAGCTACATAT
Organism: Ariopsis seemanni; assembly: GCA_026413345.1. NCBI lineage: Eukaryota > Metazoa > Chordata > Actinopteri > Siluriformes > Ariidae > Ariopsis > Ariopsis seemanni. The sequence goes on along the minus strand of JAOANJ010000006.1, from coordinate 20,489,359 downwards.
ATATATGACGTTCCACTGAGTGCAGATTGTAGAAATGATTTAAAAACAGAGATATTAGAAAATCAGGATCAATCATTAAAAAAAAATAGCTGATTAGTCATGCCGTAAATATTGAGGAGGTATATATAAAATGATGCATGCAGTCAGCATCAATCACACCGGAGACACCATGACAGCTCACAACCGATTCAGAATGACAAAGTCAAAAATAAGCAGGAGAAGTGAGTTTACACGCAATGCTCCATGCAATGTTACAATTATGCAACGAGCGTTCACAAAATGCCAGCGCGGGCATGACAAATGCAAATCTCATTTACATACTGCACTCACTGCAAGTGAGGCTTGAACTAAGCACAATGAAATCCTGGCATAATCAAGGATTTCCCCTTTCTGATTATAATTAGGCTACAGTTTGTGAATAATCCATTCGGTTTTTTTTTTTCCCCTCCACGTGAGACAGCACTGAACACTGAACTGACAACACCGAATTTCGAGACCAGATAAAAATGCAGAGTCTTATAAACATAAAACATTTAACTGTGTTTTAAAGTCAGGATATAAACCGTAATCGAGAATACACATAACTGATTGTGCAAACTTAAATAAATAGTTGTAGTATAAGTAAATAACAGAAGCTACATACGTATGTAGTGTGCATGCAGACAAGCATATGCTTTTAAGGCAAGACTACATTTATAAAGGCCGCTGATCCCCCCCCCCCCATATGAAAATGTTAATATGAAATACTGACCTGACACGTTACCAAATCACAGACCTAACCGAGATCACTGGAATATTATCAGGAATGCACTAGATATTTCAGAGCTAAACACGCTTCGAAACGCACTTAATCTTGTCCCTGAAGTTTGCTCAGCTTCGGATTTTTCCTGATCTAATCGTTACCTGACTCAAATATTCATCTTATGTCTTAACACACTCAAACATGAAAAATAACACAAAATAAAAATGAGCATTGTAGGGAAACAAGACTGAGAAATACATGTCTGTTCTGGAACAATCTCAGAAATTCAATTTTCGCCCATCTTTATACCTTTAACGTATTTTACAATACATTAATTTTGACGTTAATGACCACTTTTAGTCTAAAAGCTCATTAAAGACAAGCACATTCCCAGAAAAAAAAAAAAAGATACTGTACATAAAAGGTAAAAGGTACGAAGATGTATCCTTGATAGAACCACAGTACACTTTAGTATCTTGATTTCTGAGAGTAAAGCTGGTTGTTATCCATAGTACTGTATGTCTGACCTTTTAAATACTATTCCAAAAGGTTACATGTGTTGGTGTGTGCTCTGATTGAACTCGGGAAACACCAGATGAGTGTTTCTGTTCCACAAACAACGATAAATTTGGTGAACTCTCCAACCTTTCTGGCCAGTCTTTAACCAACAAGGTTTCATTGTCGTTTAAAACAATGACCGTGTGTGTGTGTGTATTTCAAGAAAAAAGGAGAGATTTAAACTGATTATCAAGTCTGTAAACAACAACCGGTAGTGTCCACGGTCACAGTTATAACCAAATCGATAAGATGCGCTGTTACATTTTTATAATTATGATACTGTCTCTTATTAAATTGTTTAGTGTTGTAAATATTGTTTACTGTGTTGGGTCTGTTCCAACTTGTTAGCAATCCAGAGCAACACGGAATACCTGGATAGGACAGGATGTGCGTTGATGTGTGTTGCTACGTTTCATCAAACATATACTTGCCACATCATCCAACTCTAGACACTGTTTTAAAAAAAAGTACTACTAATCTGCACAGAGTTTCCCAAAAGTACTGTGGCACAAAGAGCATCATTACATGGTCGAGCGAGTAGCACAATCAACACTCTCTCCTAGTTAAGATGCTCTTTGTGTTAAGAGGCTTTTGGGAAACCCGCCCATGTACTGTTCTTTGTCACTCAGGTGTTAAGCTCAAGCGGATATATTCTGTTTTGTATTTTTCACTTACACCTTTAAAAATGATTCACATGGACCACAGACTATTAAAAAAAAAAAAGAGCACGGTTTTAAAGACACATACACAACATGGATCAGTCTCGGTAAAACTTTCATACTAATGGTACAAAGTGTGTGTACCACATCAGTGAGAAGGAAAGGTACAGAAAAGGTACTTTTTTTTTTTTTAAAGTGAAAGTGCATTTTGTGCACCAAGGATCCAATATAACTCTGATTATTATTTGCACTATTTCTATCCCAATCATAGGTCTTAAAGCAGAACTGAAGTCATTTTTAAACTTGCTTTATTTCTTAATTAACGTGTTCTTCAATTATGTTTTCGGTTTTATTAACCTTATATCGTGACTCGTATTGGCAACTAATCGCAATTAAATATACTTATCAGCGTATTTGGTTTTTAGCCGTGTTGAATTTAGTTCGTTTGGTCTACGGCAGGCGTCGCTTATCCGCGCGATCTTCACGAGACTTGGAAGCGTGAAGTGTCAGCCACCATTTTGAAAACCAAACGAAGTATTGCACAAAAACGACTTTAAATGACGATTACTGCCTACTTTTTTCAAACTATCCTGATTGCTATCAAAACAAACAAAACTTCCGGCTTGATTACATCAGCATTCGAAAGAGGGCACGTGCGTCTTTTGACAACGTTGGCAGATGTTGGTCGCTTTGATTTCCGTTGTACATTTTACTTCCGTCCTACGATGTCTCGCACAGGTCTCAATGAATCTCGTTTACGACCATTGCTTTGACATATGGACTGATATATTACATAGCATATTTCAAAACACTCATAACTTGCTATAGCAGCGACAAAA
>JAOANJ010000006.1:19935704-19946089 GCA_026413345.1 Ariopsis seemanni | reverse complement strand
TCGCCGGCCACGGGGCTCGAACCCGGACCTTCTTGCTGTGAGGCGACAGCGCTAACCACTACACCACCGTGCCGCCTGCTGTATAACATATTCAACACATTTATTCCAGAATACCCCTCTAAGTTAGCTGTATTTTTATTTATTTATTTTACTTTTGATGTCTGCTAAACTGTCTACCTTTCCATCCTGATAGCTGAAATAAATGCTCTGAGAAGTCTGAGAAAAAGAAATGTCTCTAATTCTTCCAGGGCTTTGATGCAATCAGGAACTAAAAATGTCAACACAGTCCCATCTATGTGGGTGGCACAGTGGCTTAGCAGGTAGCATTTTCACTGCACATCTCTTGAGTTCAGATGACTTCCTGTGCTGATTTTTGCATTTTCTCTCCATCTGGGTTTCCTCTGGGTCGTCTGGTTTCTTCCAACCTCCCAGCAGTTGGATTAGTGACTCTAGGTGTGAACAAGTATATGCATAGTGTCCTGAGATGAACTAGCATCCTATCCAGGGTGGAGTATTCCTGCCTTCCACCCAACGTTCCTGGGATAGGGTCTGGATCCAATACAAATCTGATCAGGATAAAGTCATTATTGTAGAGGAATAAATGAACATTCCGCTTTATAACGCAATCAGGAAACGTCTCTGTGAAGCAGTCCTTTGTGCACGTCATTTATATTTGCATGTGCAGCCACACACATGTACGTAACAGGAAGGAGTTTTAGTTTGAAGGAGTAAGAGATAAGCCCAGGATTATTCTGGAGCCATTGATTTATCTTTGCAGACAAAGCTTATGCTTAGCTGAATATTCTGGTTTCACGAACAGCATACACTATCAAACAGCCTAGAGGGAAAAACTGTGAAGTGGAAAATAAAGTATCCAGAAAGGACTTAGGAAGACAAGTGAATATTAGTGAGACTTTTTAGCACTGCAGAGAGTGGAAGGGCTTGAAAACTGTTGTCAAGCTTGCTTTGTTTCTTCTTGACAAGTAGATATTTTGTTGGTAGGCTCTGGTGTAATTTGCGATCCTCCCAAAAAATTGTTACCCTCCAAGATAACACTGCAACATACACAGCTTAAATTAAGAGACAAAAACATCACACTTATGTCTTCCATTGTTTAACTAAGGGTGTTGTTTAGCTTGGCTATACCTCGCAAAAGTTCTGACTTTTAACCCAACCGAGTATTTGCACTCCTAGCTATTTCAACAAATTAAATCAGTGTAAGCATTGTTTCTTCATCTGGTTGTGTAAATGCTTTTTTAGAACAAAAGCCTGCATGAGCTCCAGTTACTAAAGGGATGTGTTGGAATAGCACAGGTCAGTCACACAGGCTTGGTACTATGAATGCCAATGAGATGTTCTGTTTGGGTCGCCAACACACTATTATTACATACACCACAATAATCTCACAGGCCATCGACATCATCATCATCATCATCATCACCACAAGCTGTCAGAGATTGGTCTATGGTCATTGTTGTTACTCAGTCAACAAACATGAGCATGACTGGAATAATAAAGCAATATAAAGCAATCAGGAAACTTTCAAAGGTCATTAGTCCATGTGATGTAAAGTAATACTGTCGTGTGCATTCTAGTCTTTATGATATACCTGTCTTGTTTCTCTAAATAAATGGATAAGGCTCATGGGACACAGAAACTCTTAAAAACATCACATCGCCGATTTAAATGCTATTATTTATTCAAATTCAAGCCATAGTGAAAATGTACACAGGCAAATCATGGTTTACCCAATACACACTCACCAGCCACTTTAGTAGGAACTTGTTCTTGATTCTAAGATTCCTGTTCTTGGCTGCAGAATTGGAACCCAATGTGGTCTTCTGCTGTTGCATGCTGAGATGCTTTTCTTGCTCAGCACGGTTGTAAAGAGTGATTATATGAGTTACTATATCCTTCCTGGCAGCTCGAGCCAATCTGGCCATTTTCCTCTGACCTCTCTTATCAACAAGGTGTTTGTTTCCACCACAGAACTGTCGCTCACTCAGTGTTTTTTGTTTTTCGCACCATTCTGTGTAAACTCTCGAGACTGTTGTGTGTGAAAACCCCAGGAGGATCAGCAGTTTCGGAAATACTCAAACCAGTCCATCTGGCTCAAACCAACACCCATGCCACGGTGAAAGGAAGTCACACTTTGAGATCACAGTTTTTCCCGTTCTGACATTTGACATGAACATTAACTGAAGCTCTTGATTTGTATCTGCATGATTTGATGCACTGTGCTGCTGTCAAGGGGTCGGCCGATTAGAGAACCGCGTAAAACTGCAGGTGTTCTTCATAAAATGGCTGGCAAATGTATCTTATCTACAAGATCATCTGCGTGTTTGGAGATTGTACTTTATGGTTAACTTTTATTTTCATCCAGAAACAGGTGAGTTTAACAGGCAGGTGCGTGAGAGTGAGCTAATGTCCAGACTTGAATTGGATTGTGGGTTCTTGGTGGCTCCAGGGTTGGCGGCGGATTCAAGTGTGACATTTGGTTTTCAGTCATCGCTACATTGCAGAGGTTCAGAAAACATAGAAAGAGATTTCTCTCACATGGACACGTGTTTGTTTTTTTTTTGGACATTATTATACATTTTTCCTGGTATAACTGAATGGCATTGGTGTATGTCAGAATTCCATCCCACCGTTGTTCTGGTATATTGTCACATCACACCTGGTCCAGTTCATTATCAAAAGCTTTATAATCATCTGAGTTTTTTTTTTTTTTTTCTATATGGACCATTCATTCTGTATGAAGGACAAAGCAGTCAGATACATGCGTCATGACTCTCAAAACATCCATCTGTTCCTGTCCCACTCTCGCTGCTGAAGCTCCCCTTCCAAAAAGAGGAGGATAAAAGGAAGATGGCATCCACCTAGCAACAGTTCAGCTTCGGACACGGCAGGCAGTCTGGGACAGGGTGTGAAAACGTGGATTGGCTCTACACCACACTCTTTCGTTTCCGCTCTCCTTTTATCCCACCGTGTGTTGTGATTCGCATGGTGCGCTCTGGAGCAAAGGCAACCAATGGCAGCGTAGCGTTCTTTCCTTCAGCCCGCCCTGTGCCGCGTCATTAACATTCACAGACTGCAGTTCTCCATCATGGGCTCAGGTGCCGTGTGGAACGAAGCGCAGATATGTGAATGCAGTTGACGTAATACACACACAGGCACATAATGGCTGCCGATTATAGAGGATATCCTCGATTTTTCTTTGATGGCCGAGGCTTTCATCAACATGAGACGTCGACCAGTGCACACTGGGATGGCATGATCATTTTCACATAAAGCAGTTTGCTCAGAGCTGGTGTGTGTTCATCCCCCCACCTGTGTGTGTGTTTGTGTGTGTGTGCGCTAATCTGCACAGAAGCCCCCCCGTCCATCCCATCCCATCCCATCCCATCCCATCCCATCCTATCCCACCATCCCCTCCCCACACTTATGCACTTCCAGCTGGTGGTGAAGGATACAAGTGTAAGACTGCCTCTCGCTGTCCCAGCTGCCTCCCTCCCTTTCTCCCCCTCTCTCTCTTTCTCTCTCTCTCTCTCTCTCTCAGCCTCATTCCATCCTTCACTTTCTCTCTCTGCTACCCACCGTGAGGATGGGATCAGGTAGGGCCAAGAAGAAATCTACCAAGTGGAGGACAGCATGTCCCTAAAAATGCTCTCCTGTACATCCACACACAGCCTTAAATCAGCCCAACTGTGGATAGCACGAAAAAAGATTGATTTTTGCCTCTGACAGCGAGAGCTACATCCCTCCATCACACAGGGGTCGCCTTCCTTCTGCAAGAATTTATGTTCCATTTTCGGACGTGATTTTATTATTTCATCGTGTGGATACCCCTCTGAGGCATGGCGCACGCTGCGTCCCAGCTGAAGAAGAAAGCGGATTTGGAGCTCACCACCGCCGAGGAAGAGAAGGAGAAGAAGAGGAGGTCCAGGAGGAGGTCTCGGGAAGGCAAGAAAAAGGTACGGACAGGGCAAGACGGCACACTGCCAGGAAAGGGGTGAACATTCCATTGTGTTGTTAGAGTAGTTTCAGGCAGCAGCTCACACACGGATAGTCTTGAGCTGTCCACGGGCAGTAAAATCCTTTTGTGTGAGTTTTTTTTTTTTTGAGAAGATCACCTGTGAGACTGCAGTGAAGGATGCTGCGGCTTGGACTTATTTATAGGAGCAGCATGTGCTTTACAAAGAAAGAAAGAACACAATAGAGGATCCTTCTGCATATTTATTCTCGCCTTTTTTATTTCCATGTGCGGACAGAGTACCTGCTTCAGTTAGTGACTAGATATTGATTTTTGCCAGCTTAACAAGATCAGTCCTTATTTCCCATCAGGATGTCCTTTAGGGACGTTTTTAACAGCCGTGTTATATTTGCGTTATTTATCTCTCTTGTATTGGTGTCTAAAGACAATCTGTGGACATGTTTACCGATCTCCCCATGTCCCTCATGCACGCTTTATGGCTGGTGTGATGAGCTGTGAATGCCTTGGACTCCAGGGAGACACAGGCGCTCCCTAGGGCTTTGTGAAAGACCCCCACCACCACCACCACCACCAGAGCGACCCCTGTCCTGACCCTCCTCCCTTTCCTTCATTTCCCTTTATGTCCTCTCTTCCATCCATCCTACCTGTCTGTTATAACACACTGCTCATTGCTGTCCTCTTTAAACCCCAACACCGGCAGTATCTCCAGCTCCATCACCCCCACCCTCTTCCTACCAGCAATGGCACCATATGTGCGCTTCTTTTGTCAAAACCAATCCGCTTTGCTCAATTGTTCTCCTAGAAGGATCTTGAAGAACCTAGATACGAGGTTCATTTTTGTAGCGTGCGCTATAGGAGGAGGGTTTTATATATTCATGCAGCCTGAAAGCACGCGAGAATCCTCACCAGCGTCTCTGCAGAACCCCGCAGCCTCCACATCACTTATATTTAGCGTGCATTTCAGAGTCATACCTACTAATGCAGCACATATACTCTGGGAACAACTCGAGTGTATGACTAGTCCATGCTCGCTAACGGTAATTCTGTCAGATCGAGCCATAGCATTGGACGCAATATCGACCTGAAACGCTGGATAGGTACTAGATCGGATTTGAAAAGATTTTTATCGCCAGCCTGAAAGAGTGCCGTCGACTGACAAGTCAAGAAGCTTTATCTGAATCAGCTGGTTCAGGTATCAGCCATCTCATCCTGAGAGCTCTGATATCGTTTTGTAAAATAATAATAATAAAAAAAAAACCCCAACAACAAATGATCGCATCTCTGTTGAATAAACTTGGCTTGAAAAGGAGCCTTTGGAATGCTAGTCGGTGTTTCTGCTCATTTGAATTGATAAGTCCTTCCAGAGGCACCGTGTTCGGTCCTCAGAGGTCGTCGCCTCACTGCCCGTCATTCACACCAAGCCAAAGTCGCTTGTGTTATACGGATCTGTGTAGGCCTGTGCATGCGTGTGTTTTTACGCATAGTCCAGAACTCCTTGACCTCAAGCGTAAAATTGTGGCATCAGCTTGCGATGAACAGGTGTTCTAACACTTGCAGCTCCTGCATCAAGGTCAAACACCTTCCTCCATGACACCTCGACCCTCCACGCAGCACACTGGAAATCAAATAAAACCATAACCATGGTCAGCTTTTCTTTTTTTTTCTTCCCCCTCTTACTTGGTACGGTCAGATTTCAGGAATACATCTCATCATTGTCGAGATATTGATCAGATTTCAGCATGTATATGATTAACTAGCTCATATTCCAAGAACAGTGGAAAGGAGAACTTGGACAGGAGACCTGAAGTGTCTCAGGTACGAGTCATTAGTAGGGAGGAGGCAGGAGTGTGTTTGAGAAGTTGGCTAGGAGGAGGAAGGTTGGAGCTTAAAGGCATGGTCTCTCTTTCTCACGTTCTTGTCGAGTGAGAAATATGGATGTTTCACGTTCCTAGAAGCCGGTCCAGAAAAAGCTCTGCGAGACTGCAGTGGTGTGGCCACGTGACTAATCGATGCATGTAGCCAGCGCTAGCACCACCATCTGAGGTGAGTTGAAGGTGAGGGTGCGTTATGTGTTTGGACTGAGATGGACACGTGTGCTTCACGGCTTCGGATGTGCAGATGGCTTTGCATCCACAGCAGCCTGGGATACAGCTGTTGCTGCTGCTGTGTGTGTGTGTGTGTGTGTGTGGTGACTGTCCTACACAAGGAGAAGAAATCTATACTCCAGTCTGCTATTCCTGGCTCTTGGCAGCCCTTCCTTCACTTTCTCTGGTGCAAATGAAAACAAACAGGCTCAGAGCTGTCTGCTGGTGTGTGTGTGTGTGTGTGTGCGTGCGTGCACGTGCATATATTATTGCATTATCTAATTTCCAGTCATTATCTGAGAGCTGGGATTCCTTTTCAGTGGCAGAGAGAATTTTTGCATTCACGCTTTTGTTGTTGTCTCTGACGTCAGAAATCTGATAATAGAGCTACGTTATCGGATCGGATCCCGTCTCACTCCAGTTAAAAGCATCTATAAATGGATAAATATGAATGCAAATTTTCTGGTCGAGAGAGAGGAAGGTTGCGAGTTCAATCCCAACACTGCCAGAGAGCCACATGAACAAGATCCCTCATTCACAGCTGCTCGACTTTATACTGGTTTTAAATATTTTTTGAGAGAGAGAGAAAGCAAAAGGGGAGAGAAAGATGGCAACTGCGAGAAAAAGGGAACAAAAGCAAGAGGAAAATAAGGGGAAAGTGGTATGAAAGGAAAGAAAAAACCATAAATCGAGAGGGAGAGAGGAAAAACATGAAGTAGAAACGCAGAGGAAGTAAAGGGTGGACAGAAAAAAGAAAGAGGAGAGAGAGAGAGAGAGAAAGGTAGGAAGAGCAATGAACGAGAGGGAGAAAACGGGTAGAAAGATCGAGAAGAGGAAATTAAAGGTAGAAAGAAGGAGAGGCGGTGGGGGAAAAAGCTGAAAAGGAAGAGATGGCAACATAGGAGTAGAAATTGATAGAAAAATAGCGAAAGAAAAGAAGAGAAACCGAATGAAAGAAAAGAGGAAAAGGAGAAAGATGGCTGGAGAGAGAGAAGTAATGTCTCTAAAAGAGACAGGGAAGGAGATGACGAGGAAGCTAGGAAGAGAGGGAGAAAGAGGGAAAAGGAGGTTTCTGGAAAGAAGAAGAAGTGAGAGAGCAGAAAAATGGGAATGGGGAAATGGAAGAGAGAGAGAGAGAGATTGGGGGATGAGTGGGTTGGTGGTAGAAAATTGAACCCCCGTTGTTAATTAATTTTGGCTGCGTTTCACCCACCTTCCCCCTCCCTCCATCACCCCATCCCTCCTCCTGCTTCTCTTCCCGCCTTCCCTCGCTCTCTCCAGCATCTCCTCGTCCTCCTCACACGTGGGCAGATTCGAGTGCACCATTGTTTCCTGTCACACTTCTCCCCCTCACCGGCCCTAAATCCTCACCCCAGCAGATTCACCCCCAACCGTCCGCCGAGCAAATACACCAGGCATCGACATTAATCCTCCGTCACTTCGCTTCAATTTCTTCAGTTCTACACCACCATCTCCATTGTCCCTCTGGCCATTTCTCCTCCTCCTCCTCCTCCTCCTTTATGGCTCCTCCCTCTCTCTGTCTCTCCCTCTTTCCCTCCACTCTGGGACCTACCATTCTGCTTCATTCCCAAATGCAATCCATTAATCTTCTTCTCAGTCTGGAATCTCCTTTATCTGTGTCAGGAGGAGCATATTATTACCATAATTTTGCTTTTATCCCAGCACTCATTACCTCATCTGAGTAAATATTTTATAGATTGAATGTATTTTTCATATCGGTGATACACCGTACTTACCCTTAATAATTCTATAATAAATCTTCAACACTGATATCGCTTTCAAAATGCCCTTTTTATTGGTTATAATTCCATTAACTTCAGGTTAACTTTATTGTCGTTCTAAGACGTGGACGCTATTACGCGAATTCAGCGTGTCTTTTATTTAAGGCAGTACAAGAACCATCGTCCATGGCTGAGCAGGAGTCAGAGCGCAGGAAGGAGATTTTAAAACAGTGTAATCCATAATCAGAATATGAAAACGTACCGGAAAACAAGTCTTAACACAGAACAGGTGAACACATTAGGATAAACAAACAGTGACAAGACAGGAGTGGCGACAGGACGGGGGGAATAAAACAAAACAACAACAACAAAAAAACCTCATGGTAATGTAAACCAAGGCACATGATATGATCAGACGTTGAGACAGAATTTGTGAAGCTTATTTAAAAAAAAAAAACACGCACAATGGGGGTGTACTATTATAGGAATGTAATCAAAAGTGTGTTGGTGTAATGCGACCTGTTACAATATTGATTATATCCCTTTAACAGCATCTTCCAAAGTAGTTTATTTCTCGTATATTTATTCCTTGGCAACATACCATTTTTTAAAAAAATTAAAGAATGTGTAGCGCTACACCCGGCGGCCACTTTAATTGGAACACCCCCAACCTGCTCTTTTATGCGGTTCTCTAATCCAGCGTTTCTCAACCTTTTTTCAGTCACAGCACCCTTCAGAAGTATGCAAATTCTCAAGGCACCCCCATATAAAATATACGCAGTCATGCTGACCATACGGTGACCCCGGCAGTGACGTTGTGACATGGGAAAGAGGGCTGTGAGACAAATTTTGATGATGCATGAGGCAGCGATGAGCTGCATTAGTGTAACTATTGTTTTTTTGGAATTTTAATTCATTTTATTTATTTCACTGTTAGAATATATACTTTTTTGACGGCACCCCTAACAAAGCCAGATGGCACCCCAGGGTGCCGTTGAGAAAGGCTGCCTTAGTCTACTCTGGATCATCCATAAACATGATGCACATTCATTTTTTTTCTAGCTAAGGAAAAAAAGGATCAAACTATCTTGTAGTATTTAATGGCCCAGTCCATACATATTTTTAATCTAATTAATGACTCCTCTTCAGGTAACTGCTGCAGAGTTAATGCATGTATACCACACTGTTAAGCACAACCTGATTGTGCACAGAAGCTGAGCTAGAAAATCTTTCAAGACTCAAAAATTGGCAAGAAAATTTCTTGTGGGAGAACAAAATCAGAGGCATTAGTAAAATATGTCCTTGCACCAAAGGCAGTGGAGGATATGGTGAAAATTCTGACACCAGAAAGACCTCCCACTTTTCTTTTCTTTTTTTTTGGGGGGGCATCCCTTATTTCTCCCACACAAAAGGTGGCAACCCTATGTCTGGTGCTTCAGTGTTCCGCCCCACCCCAGAGACCATTACATACATCCTTATTAAAAAAATGCTCAGTTTAGAACCCGAAAGCTCTTTTTGATTTGTCTGTCTATTGGAACCCTTAACTATGTAGAACCCTACAACTGAGTATTTCTCTACTCAGAAAAGTTTCCATGTAGAAGCCTTTTAGGATGCTAAAAACCTTAGCTCCAAGGAATCATTGTAGAACATTTAAAGATGGATTAGATTACACTCTTAGTAAAGAGATGAATTTAGAACCTTAAAATGCGACTTTGGCTTATCTATCCAGGGGAATAATTAATTATTCTATGGAGAACATTGTCTCTCGATTAGGAAAAAAAAATCTTTTGGGAAGCTTAGAACGCTTATTTATCCAAACAGCCCTCGACGAACCATTTTAACTTGTGAAAGCAACCATTTTTACATGAAAGGGCTATAGTATTGAAAACAAACCTTTAACATGACTAACATTTTTATTTCTGGATAAAATCATTTCAAAGAGTCATGTTTTTGAAGACATAATGTAGATTACAATTTCAGCTGAAGCTGTGGACTGTAAGAGAGGGAGGGATTAAAACAACACTCCTACACTACAGTTTGGCTTGCTTGTATATGGGAACGTAGTCGAGAAGATCAAGTGCCGGGAGTGGGACTTCATTTCCTCACCTCTAATAAATCGTGCAGGGACCCATGTATCACCTCAAAGACAGCTTGCCTGCTCTGGTACTTAAAATAAGACAGAGGTCAATATGTTCTTGGTGACATCAGTGGTGCTGCATAACACAGTGAAAATCTGTTGTTGTTTTTTTCTATAAATTACATTATATGGCCAAAAGTATGTAGACACCTGACCATTTCTGTTGAACGTCTCAATCCTGATTAAGTCCCATTCTGCTGGTAAAATAACCTCCACTCTTCTGGAAAGGGTTTCTCCCTTTTCACTTCTGATGGTAACCCCACTTTAAAAAGAACTTTTGGTGGATACAGTGGTGCTTGAAAGTTTGTGAACCCTTTAGAATTTTCTATATTTCTGTATGAATATGACCTTAAACATCATCAGATTTTCACACAAGTCCTAAAAGTAGATAAAGAGAACCCAGTTAAACAAATGAGACAAAAATATTA
>JAOANJ010000006.1:19759372-19771421 GCA_026413345.1 Ariopsis seemanni | reverse complement strand
TCAGAAGAGAGAGAGAGAGAGCGAGCCTGACCGCTTTCCCGTGACTCAAAAAGCACCGGCAGTTTCCTGACGTCACGCGAGCAGAGAGTTTTTTCCTCTGTTGTACCAACTTCAACCTGCTGTTACTCCCAAAGCACTGAACAGATCTTAACGCGATAACTTTCTTTGTAAAGCAGAGATTATAAGCTTTTTAAGGATAGTATTCACGATAGAAAATATGCAAGAGTTAAGCAATGACAAATTTGGAAACCTAGATGAGCGTCTGCATGCAGAATTTTCACAGCACGGCCAGTGAGCATCTGATACGCCTACCGTATAATAAAACCTTCATGGCTACGTTCTGGATTTTTACAGGTTTTGGAAGGGAAGCCTATCTATGTGGACTGTTATGGCAATTTAACACCTCTGATTAAAGCCGGACAGCAGCTGGTTCTTAACTTCTATGCATTTAAAGAGAACAGACTGCCATTCTGTGTAAAGGTAATGTGGTTGGTTCTTTTTTCAACTTGTTTACAAGACATAGAAAATATCCATCACTAGAGATCAAGTGTTTGTGCTGTATGTGTGGTGACCTGGGAGCTCCTGGTTTTTCAACAGGTTTTTCCAGACCACCAGACATATGCTAATCTTCTGTAACTTTCTGAAATGCCCTACAACTGCACTGGCTTTTATCGCAATGGGTCTTGTTTCTTTAAGAGAGGGGAATTCAAGAGGGGCTGTGGTCATGGTTTCTGTAAAAAACTCGTGTTTTACATGTGTTCTTCATGCTTATCTGTACATTCTACACTGAATCACCAAAGGTGAGGGACAACAGCCAAGAACCTTGTGGACGGCTGTCCTTCCTCAGAGAGATAAAAAACGCAAAGGGGCTTCCCCAGACTGCTGTCTGTAATTTAAACATCACTCTGCCTGCGCTCAAAAAGGTAAGGTTGTAATGATCAAGTCATCTGTGTCATATCATGTCATCATCATACTCAGGAAAGGTAGATCAGTGTTTGCAGCGATAAGGGATAAACTTGGTCAAAACTGCCTGAGTGTGTCTTTTATCTGTTTTGAGCTTCTCTCTGGTCGTTGCTGTGGCTATGGCTGACCAAATCAGAATTTTGATTTGGAACCATGCTTTGGCTGACGGTGCACAGGCTTATGCTTTTTTTGTTTTGTTTTTTTGTTTTTTTTTCAATGGTATAATTTGTGGTTGCTTCCTGTATCTTTTTAGTTCACTTTTATTTTTCGTTTGTTTCTTTGCTGTGGCTTTGCGGTGGCTCTTTTCTGTGTACTCACAAACGCCCTTTTCACATCCTGATGTTTCTTACCCCTTGCTCTCCATTGCGTTATTCCCCGTTTCTGCAATGCATCTTGGGAACCAAAAGGATATGGACTCAGATCCTGACGAAGAGGTAATAGTCCTGTCCCCTCAGTTCCATGTGGTGTGCTGGTGATTCATTTGCTTTAGTTTCTAGGTATTTGCTCTGTGAAACCACACATTGTGCAGCTATTGCCTGTCATGGGGCTTTATTGTATGATTTGATAACTTTGCATTGGCTTAACTCCATACACTGTAAGACCACATATATTTCATATCACTGGCGAAAGATTGCCATCATTTTTATTTACCCATCTTTGTACTCTGTCACATTGCTTTAAAGATAACCAATGGCTTAGTTTAATGGTTTAAGATTGTTACGACGTTTTGTTTTTTTTAGATGTAAACTACATAACATGTCTATGGGGAATAAAAATAATGTTAATTTTATAGTCCATGTTTCATATTTTTTAAACATTATTTTAATCACATTATCACAGCACAACCAATGAGAAAGTGTATGGTTCACATCATTATCAGTACCAGTCTTTTACACCATAGCACCAACTGCCCCATATAGAAATACAAAATTTTGTTTTATTCTTAGATGTACATATAACAGTTTAGCTGAAGTCATGAATACAGAAACACAGTATAATTTTAGATCATGGCACAGTCAGACAATTTAATGTAGTGAAGTCAGGTTTCAAATTCTGAGAATAAACTCAAATTACTAACATTCAGGGCTGATAAGGGGGGGAATTTATAGGACATTTTTGTTATTGTTGTTGCAGACTGAAAAGCCAGAACGACGTCATACCTTTGCATCTCTAGCCTTACGTAAGCGGTACAGCTATCTGACTGAGCCTGGATTGAGTGAGTGTGATATTTCATTAACATTCTTGGGAGAGTAACATTTAGCAGTGTGTAAAGTTAACATAAAAGCTAACATGTGACCAGTATAGACTATTTACCAATTGAAAATGCAAATGTTATATCTGCACATTCTTGCCACGCATAACAAAGTCCTCATGCTTGTTCTATACAGTTTATTTTTGCATGGGTTCTTATGATATTTGAGTTGCTGTGCTGTGCCTGCTCACTTTGTTAGATATTGTTCACTATCTCTGTTCTCTTTTCTCATTGGCAAGAATACAATGAAATTACTCATTTAATATCCATAATAATTTTTCTTTACTTGACATATTAAGTCATAGTCTCCTCCTTTTTCATCCCCTCCTACAACTAAGTATTGCTCCTTTTGGCTTTGTGATTGTGCAGAGTTTTCATTTATTTTTTGACAGAAATGCATGGAGAGTCACGGACAGACTTTCTCTCAGATGCTTTCACAGTTTGCACTGAATTGCCTGTCACCAAAACTACTCAGTCCTGCATGATGAGTTATTACGGACTTAAGACCTACTCACGTAGCCTGCTCTTTGCAATAGTACAATTTGCTAAAGCACAGACAATAGGATAGCATTTTTTTTGTTTAGCAATATGAATTTCTGGTTTGTCAGAATACCCGAATTTGGAATGAACCTGGGTTTTTGTTTTTTTGTTTTTTCCAAACAGATAAAAGGCACTTTAGTAAAATCAAGGTAGCCAGTAAGAGGGGAATGTAGCACATCTAAAGTCAAAAGAGAATTGTTTTTCTTCTGGATTCTCTGCATTTGTCGTGCCATTTTGCAGTTTGGTTTATTGTCTTGTTCATTATGTCAGTGTGATTTATTTTTGTTGTTGTTGTTGGTTTTTTTTGTTTTTTTTTGTTTTGGTGGGAGGGAGGGTCTTGTCTAAGTCTCCTTTGTTGGATTTATTTAATTTACGTGTGCCATTTGTGGACCATGGATCACAGTGATTTTTTTTTATTTATTATTATTATTATTATTATTATTATCTATTTTTTGCTCTTCATCATTCAACTCATTTGTACCACCATGAAGCATTGTTCTTCTTTCTTCTGTGATACAAGCACCACTGACCAATTTTTCCCCTCTGGTCTCTCTGTTTTTCAACCATTTTTGTTGATTTTGTGTTGGATTTTAATTTGTCTGTTTAAAGAAACAGTTGAGCGAAGTACAACAAGAACACTGCCTGCTGGTTACCCTCACAAACCTGTCTTTTCAACAAGATCTTACCAGGCATGGTCGGCTGCTCCTGTTACCATCCCTGGGCAAACAAAATGTGGACTGGGTTCCCTCTCCAGCTCACCTTCCAACACGCCATCTGCTTCGCCATTAAAGTCAGTCTGGTCATTAACCTCAGCTTCTCCACTCAAGTCCACCCTGGGAACCACAAATGCATCTCCTGTAAAGTCTGTTAGTGACATAGCATCACCCATTAGAACATACAGATCTATATCTTCACCTATAAAAACTGTCGTTCAGCAAGGCCAATACCCTTCTCCAGTTTCTAGTGGTCTCATGTCTTCATCTTTTAAAACCAGCACAGATCCTGTATCGATCAAAGGACTTGCTGCTTCACTGTCTTCAAGACCTATCTCTGGACCAACATCTGGTTCTATACTTGATAGAACATTCTCCACAATGACCCCCCCTGAATCTCCAAAGTCAGTTGCAAATTTGTATTCTTCAGCTTTGTCAGCCCGATCAACTCTTACTTCCGCTACTACTGCAGCAACACCCACATTTAAAACCTTAACAAGTCTGTCGTCTATGAAAACTTCTCCAGATCGAGGTACGGTCTCCAATGGAACAATTCTCTCATCGTTCTCTTCACCAGCTGGGCCTACTGTTGCCTCAACTGAAACGGTCTTTCTTAACGGATCTGTGTCACCAGTCAAATATCCTTCTTATTCTTCTATATCACCCCGTTTACTCTCAGAAGGAACTAGCAGTTTGCAGGAGAGGATACAAGCTACAACACAAGCAGCTGCTTCCAGTGTTAGTGCAGCTTTTTGCGAGGCTGAAAAAACTCTAATTGGCTATTCTACATCCAGCTACGACACAATAAAATCCATGTCGTCTCCTCTGAGATCAAATGTGTCAAATTCAGTGTATGGTTCCTATAGAGCCCCCAGTCCTTCTGGTACCCCACTATCAACTAGTGCTATGACCGTACCAGTTTTTTCTTTGGTGAATGTTCTCCCTGAGCCGCAAGAAAAGAAGTTATTAGACACAGTATCAACCACTCAAACACCATCATATACTCCCAGAGCTAAGCCCTCAAAACCCCAACTCTTTATCCCATCATCAGCATTTAAATCAGCCACTGCCTCACAAATGTCATCAAGTCAAGATATTTTGCGGGACGTAGCAGACATGAAAGAGGGTCTTATAAAAATGACTGCCATATTGCAAACTGATGCCGCTAACGTATCGAAGTCATATCAGTCGCAGGCTACCAAGGAATCTAAAATGGAAGATGAGGAACCTTTCAGTTTAGTTGAAAAAGTTAAAGAAGATCTTGTGAAAGTCAGTGAAATCCTCTCCAAGGATGTACTGAATGAGACAAAAGTATGCACTAAGGACAAAGCATCTGAGGATGAGTGGGAAGAGTTCTCTAAAGATGAAATAGAAGAGGCTCAACAGAGTGTCCTGAAATCCCATCCCGCGTTTGAGTCCACCCTCCCAGTGAGACCACAGTCAGTGCAAGACAAAGATCTGAATTTAGCCAAGGTGGTTGACTACTTAATGAATGACATTGGTGCTAGTTCACTTTCAAAAATTGCTGGTGAAAAGAGCAAATATAATGAAATGAAGGAGGGGGAGGAAAAACAGAAACGTACTTTCAAATCTGAGCATAAACTCAAAATGCCACCTCCAGGCATGCGCACCTCTCCTTCAGAGAAAGATTTGTGTAAATTAACCGATTCATACAGTGGTACAGATGCAATTTTGGAATCCCCTGATGACTTTTCCCATGATCAGGATAAAAGTCCCCTCTCAGACAGTGGTTTTGAAACCCGAAGCGAAAAAACTCCTTCGGCTCCGCAAAGTGCAGAGAGCACAGGACCCAAACCTCTCTTTTCAGATGTCCCTATTCCCCCAGTCATAACAGAAACCAGAACAGAGGTTGTTCATGTCATCAGAAGCTATGAACATCCTGAGGAGGCCTGTGAGCCCCTTTTGGAAGAACCTGCCGCCGTGCAGTCACCTGCTTGCATTGAACCGGAGTCAGCTGCTGGCTCCATCAAAGATAAAGTAAAGGCCTTCCAGATGAAAGTCAGTTCTGAAGATGATTCCGTAATGAGCAAAAGTATGTGTCTGAAAGAGGAAACTCATATAACCACCACGACCAGAATGGTCTACCACAAACCCCAGTTGAAAGAGGCAGGCTCGGACAGAATTGAAGAAACCATGTCAGTTCGAGACATAATGAAAGCTTTCCAGTCAGGGAGAGACCCTTCCAAAGAATTGGCTGGGCTATTTGAACACAAGGCTAGTAAGGATTCTATCAAAGGAGATGAATTAACACCACGGTTCCTTGACAAGGACACAAAACCAAAAGTTGAAAGAATAATTGAGGTTCACATAGAGAAAGGCAACACGACAGACCCAACAGAGGTAATAATCCGAGAGACAAAGAAACACCCCGAGTATGTTAGCAAAGGCAGCCGTGGTCTGAAAGAACTTTCTAACAGAGTTGACGGTGATTTTGGGGCCCTGCAAGATGATGAACTGTTTACTACTGAGGAAACAGTGCCCTCTTTCTTAGAAACCTCTAGAGTCAATACACCTGTTTCTCAAGAGGAGGAGAGTCGACCCGGTTCTGCTCAGCTCACTGCTGATGACTCGTATAAAGCTTTTAAACTCCTAAGCCAGCAGTCCATTGAATATCATGACGATGAATTGTCTGAGCTGAGGGGAGAGTCATATAGATTTGCTGAGAAAATGCTTCTTTCAGAAAAATTAGACACCGCACAGTCTGATACTGAGGATTTAGTCATTAACCAGGGAAATGGCATCACTCCTGAATTAGGAGCAGAAGGTTTTTATGGCTCCAAAAAAGAATCCATTTTCAGGCCAGCAAGGGAGACGTCCGACAGATTTTTCCATAAAGATCAGTATGATAAGCTGACCGTGTTGCACTATACAACAGAACCTGGCAGCCCCAAACATACAGTCAGGATGCGCTTCACCCAAGATAAGCAAGACAGAAATAGAGACAAACTCATATATGAAGATCGTGTTGACCAAACTGTCAAAGAGGCCGAAGAAAAACTGAGTGAGGTTTCACAGTTTTTTAGAGACAAAACAGAAAAGCTAAATGATGAGCTTCAGTCCCCTGAGAAAAAGGTTCCCATGAGAGACTTCAGAGAGACACGGTCAGGCCCAAGCTCAGTGTGCAGTAGTCCTCAGAAAACAAAGCCGAAAGCCGAAATGAGCTCTGATGAATGGGATAAGGGGAAACAGAAATTGTTTGGTAGCATGAATGAAAGAAAAAGCACGAGTTTGCCAAGCAGCCCAGAAAGGCATGTGCAGTCACGCTTAAATGAGGACAAATCAAAACAGGAAAACGGTGCTTGGCAGTCAAAGACGGGTGATATTTCTCCCCCAGTTCAAGTTAAGACTTCCAGGGTGAGCTCTGTTCGGCTAAAATTTGAAACAGAGGTCCAAAATCAAGATAAAAGTATCCCAAGTACACAATCAAAACCACCTGTGAAAAAGCTTCAAGAAAGTAAGTTACCCGTGTATCAGTTCTTTGCTGGCTCAAAGGCTTCAAAAGTAGATACTACAGAGGAAGGAAAGCCTCTGAACAAATCTGCAGAGGGTGATAAAAGTAAAGTGATCTCTGGGCAAAGTTCATCTGTTAGTAAATTTGGCATTGCATCATGTTCATCTGAAACACCCGACACCATATTGCGCAAGCCGCAGTTTGAAAAGGTCAGTAAGCCAAAAGATGAAACGGATGAAAAACTTAGTGACAGCAATAAAATCAGAACTATTGAAAGTGGTAAGGAACAACTCCGCAACTCTTTAAAAGATGCGAGTAGTATTGACAAGCAGAGCGCAATCAGTGTCGACCTTAAGGGGCAGCATTTTGAAAATGAGCTACTTGTAAAAGAGATACAAGCAGAATTGAAATCAAAAACTAACCACATTGACAGTGATGATACACAAATCAAGACTCTTAAAAAAAAGATCATAGAATCACAAATCCCTGTGAGATTGTCGTCCGGTCTTCTTGATACTGATCAAGCAAAGAAAGCAAAACAAGACACAGTTGTTAAACAATTGGAAAAGAGTCCATCACATATACCTACCTTGGCTAAAACAAGAGTTCAGGGTCGCTCAGAACTGTCCAGGGAAGAGGCTGTAACAAGGGCGTTTCAAGGTTCTGCAGAGGGTGGTGGTGGTTTCAAAGATCCAAGTTCAGGCAACTACAATGATACGAGTGCAGTGGAAAAGGTTACCACGGTCACCACCAGAGAAAGTTTCAAAGGACTGAAAACATTACCAGTTTATGTCAGTGTACAAGTAGGAAAACAAGGTGACAAAGATTTAGCAGGAGGGGCAAATGGATCGGTCAGGAAAATAGTCAGTTCGGAGAGCCGAACAATTTACACAGTCAAACAGAGACAGCCGACATCCCCTCAGGGTAGCCCAGATGATGACACATTAGAACAGATATCCTTTCTTGATAGTTCTGGGAAAAGTCCCATGACCCCGGAAACACCTAGCTCTGAAGAAGTCAGTTATGATCTTACCTCAAGAACCCCTGAATGTTTCATGGCATTCATACCAGGCAGTGCTAGTCCAATAGCCGAAGTTTCAGAAGAATCAGAGGATTCAGAGCAAGGCAAAGCATTTACGTTTAAAGAACCTGCCCCAGAAAAGCTCAGAGACACCATGCCAGCCAACAGGTGTCAGGATACCCGACAGACAAGTAAAGACAAACGGGTTGCCTACATAGAGTTTCCTCCTCCCCCTCCCTTGGACCCCGATTCATCACAAACAGAGAAAAAAGGGTCCAGTCCTTCCTTAGAGATGGACACCGATTTGATGGAGGTGAACCTCCAGGAGGAGCATGATAAGCATCTACTTGCTGAGCCCATAATTAGAGTCCATCCTCCATCCCCTGTGCCTCCAGGAGCTAATGACAGTGACTCAAGCGAAGATGAATCAGTATTTCAACCCATTCCTGTCAAGAAATATACCTTTAAAATTGAGGAGCAGGACCACGAGATGGAATCCAAACCCAAAAAACATGACAGAAATGGCAATCATAAAGAATCTGGGATAAATGGTAATGGCAAGGCAGAAGACAATGACTATGAACAAAATGGCAATGACCAATCTATTACAGACTGCTCAATAGCAACAACTGCCGAGTTCTCTCATGACACAGATGCCACGGAGATTGATTCTCTGGATGGATATGACTTTCAGGATGAGGATGATGGCCTTCATGAACATGATACAAAGCCATTTGGATTTTCCAGCGACAACAGAAAAGACATTTGGGCATCAGAAAGCATGCTTAGGCCTAGTGATCGTTCTTTCAGCCAAAGTAAACTAGAAGTAATTGAAGAGGAATCACCGACTGAGGAGTACAAAAAGGCAAATGCTAAGAGTGACCCTTCTGTTAAAAAGGCTGAAAATGGAAAAGAGAAGGAAAAGGACAAAATGCAGTCAAAGGAAGAAGGACTGTCTGACACTTACTTTAGCTACAAGCTTGAGGAAGAGTTTAATACTCCATTTAAAACTGTTGCAACAAAAGGCTTGGACTTTGATCCTTGGTCAAGCAAAGGAGGAGATGAGGAAGTTGTTGATGCTAGAATTAAAGATGATGAGCCCAAGCCTTTCGGGCTAGCTATAGATGAGAAGTCTCAAGCGACTACCCCTGACACGACTCCTGCAAGAACTCCAACTGATGAAAGCACACCAACTAGTGAACCTAACCCATTCCCCTTCCATGAAGGGAAGATGTTTGAGATGACCCGCAGTGGTGCAATTGACATGAGCAAACGGGATTTTGTTGAAGAGAGGCTGCAGTTTTTCCAGATTGGTGAGCATTTATATGGACGGAGACCTGGGAATAAAAGGGAAGGGGTCACAAATCCAAGTGTAGTCACATCACAACCACAGCAAGTAGAGCATGCACAGGTTAAGATGGATAACAGCTCAGTAATCTCATACAATATCATTCAGATTTGCTCTGATCGCTCGGACACTCCATCTCATGACAACATTATGGAGCCACCCTCATATTCAGAAGTCAGTTCTAATTTGTGTTCCTCTTTTAAGATAGGAGTCAAAGACACCTCGGGTGAGAATAAGGATTTGGTGTGTGTGGACTGGGACAGTCTGACACTTAAAACATCACTAGCTTCAGAAAGCTTGAAACCAGAAACAAGTACAGAAAGCCAATACGAGCAAAGGCCAGATTTATCAAAGACAGAGCAGAAATGTATCCAGACACAGAACTGCAATAATAACAATAATCTACAGGCCTCCAGTGTTGCAAATAAGTGTATACAGTACAGCACTATAGAACAGCTCCAGCACGCACATCCCGAGTCCAGCTACATTAAGCATATTCCAGAGGACTTACTCAAAACAGACCCTGATTTAGTGAGAGAAGAGAGCGATGATACGAACAAGGCGAATGTAATTCCTCAATGTCATGAACAAAGTGCTGTGAACAAAGAAAAAATAAGTCCACAATGCAAGGATGTGAAAAGAAAGCCACTAAAATCTAGGTTGCCAATACTGGAACTCCGTTCAACAAAAGGCGATAGGAGTGCAGGTATAAGTTTACAGTTATCAAACAAAGAAATCAAACCAGTGCCCAGCAAAAGACTAGATCCATTCCCAGTTGTGAAGCCTAAATCTCGCATCCCGGTGTTGAATGTTAAAAAAGATCCTCTTAGTTCTTCTTCAATAGAAAAAAGTAGGACAAGCACTTTAGTGAAAGGGAAAAGAAGAACTCAGGTGTTAGCAGCTAAAAGTACATCCAAGACAGACCCTCCAAGCGCATCAAAAAGTAAGACAAGCCAGAAGCAGGTGCAGGCCATGGGCAAAATCGCTAACTCGAAGGCTAGTGAAACAGTAAAGCGTGTGGACTGCCATGCCGATGAAGACAAAAAGATGCAGGGAGATGATAAGGAAGAAGAAAGGAGCACATCCAGGAACACCTCTTTGTCAGAAGCATCCCAGCCCTCCACTACTACATCCAGGTCTGCTAGAGACGTGAGAGCAGAGGTTGAGCAGGCCGGCAGAGACAGGAGGAGGAGGAGGAGGAGTAAGAGGACGAGTGGAAGTGAAGGCAGTCAGGGTGCTGGGTCTCAAGTGGCCCCCAGCGTGGAAATCGAGCCTAGTTTGTAAAATTTTCCACTTGTATGATCTTAGTTGCATGATCCATTGTGATTGCTTGTGGCGTGATTTAACTGTAGATGTCTTTTCTGTCACTTTCATCTTTCTCTCTTTGTGTACTTGTGTCTCTTATTATGATTTCACCCAATATAATGTAGTCAGTTTTATTGGAGCATGCTAATATCAGAGGGGCGCTAGACAGATTGCCGCCTATGCAGAGTGCTAAGCAGTAGCAGTAGCTTGTATGAATTATTTGACTATTGGTCTTATGCAGAAAATTTTCCAGCATTTGAAACGATTGTCCATTGTTCATTTGTGAGTCTTGTTCATCATCATGTATCCAGTGAGGTTTTTTTTTCGTTTTGTTTTTATTGTAAGAAGAATTCTAGATTAGTAACAAATTATTCTTTGCAAGCTTACTCTTTAACACCACTGACAAATTATTAACCAGATGCCTTAAAACAGTGTTTTCTCCTCAAAATATCCAAAAAAAATTTAATTTCTGGGGAAAAGGTTATACCAGTTTTCTCATTTTTATTATGTTAAATCATATTTGTTACCGAATTTATTTATTTATTTATTTATTTATTGCTTTTTTTTTTTTTACTAATAGGCCCTCAGAGTCCTTGCGAGAGGACAGACCTGCGAATGGCTATCGTGGCTGATCATCTTGGCCTAAGTTGGACTGGTAAGAGAAACAATCCAAGGCCATGTTTCTACCTTTTATTTATTGGAAACTTCAAAAATGAATATTTGACAGTGCTGTTTGCTGACCTGCAGCTTTATATTGAGTAAATATGGCAGGTGTTTTTTTTTTTTTTTTGGCCATGGTTTGCGCAGAATGGTTCTGGATGTGATCAGTAGGCAGTACCATCTGCACTCTCCTGACCCGCCTGCGCTGCAGTATTATTATGTACATGCGTCTGGAAGAGAGACAGAATGCTAATCTATTTTTAACGTGTTGCAGAGCTGGCTAGAGAAATGGATTTCTCGGTTGATGAGATAAATCACATCCGTGTGGAGAACCCCAACTCGTTGACAGCTCAGAGTTTCATGCTATTAAAGAAATGGGTCAGCAGAGACGGTAAAAATGCCACAAGTAAGTATCTGCATTATTTTCTTTTGCTAGACAGTAAACAGCAGGGTACGTTACAAACATCATACCTTAGACTTCACAGAGATGCCACACATGCACTATAAGCGATGGCTAAAACCTCCTCACCGGGCAAAATCTGTGTGTTATTCCTCATCACTGTGAGTCGCTACTCTATAAAAGACTGTCGTTCTTACCCAAAAATCAAACTGACTGAAACTTATTGATTTGCTTTTTTTCTATTCCATGTTATAGTGTCTCGCAAAAGTATTCATCCCCCTTGGTGTTCATCCTGTTTTGTTGCATTACAAGCTGGAATTAAAAAGCATTTTTTGGGGGGGGGGGGGTGAGCACCATTTGATTTACACAACATGC
>JAOANJ010000006.1:19560064-19575018 GCA_026413345.1 Ariopsis seemanni | reverse complement strand
ATTTTAATTCTGTAAAAAGTGTGTTGTTCTGCATTCAATTCTGAATTCCATGAGAGCAGTTTCAAGCAATTTGGACTGAATTTGAATTTTCACCTGATATGCCTACTAATAGAATCTGAATGATCCTCAGCCTTACAGTGATCTTCAGACCTTCGAACGGTTTTAAGACACCCATAGTAAATTCTCGGAGAGTGCAAGTGATTCTCATAACATTTTTTTAAAAAATACTTTACAACATTTTAGCCAAAACTCATGTTAAAAATCCCTGATGACTGTGAACACACATGCTTCAAAGATTACGAATGAGTGCAGTTTATAATCTGAGCACTATTACTAAGGGATTAGGGTTTGCTGAACACCATGGTGTAACTGTAATGCTTAACGGTTTGCAGATCCGAGCTGTTGCAGTGCCTGCGTGAGACTCGTGTGGAGAAGAAGAGGAGACGAAAAGCCATCAGGGAGTTTGAGGAGCAGTTCTTCAGACAGATGGGCAGGTAACACTCAAGGGACACACACACACTGCAGTGGCTTTAACATGTTTTAATGAATACGTATGTTACATTTGGTGTTTGTAAACCACGAACAGCAGGAGAAAGGAAAAGATACACACATCCACGAGGCATTTCAGTATAGTTATCGTAATGCACATCAATACAACTGAGAAAAATTAATTGGTAAGGGGGGCTCAATGCACCAAAAACACAATGATTCTGTACACAGTGTTTCAAATGTTTTGCAGAAAATAAAATCTATTTTCTCTCAGCTGATATCCACTGATGTACAAAACTATTTCAATAAGGCAACACAAGGGTTATTCTCACTGCATATGGGCTCACAAGGTCTCTATTAACGTTTCCTCTTCTCTTTTTTTTTTTCTTTTTCTGCTCTCAAATCACACAAGGACTGCACAAAAGGACGACCGGATTCCCATGACAGAAGAATACCAAGAGTATAAAAGCCTGAAAGCCAAACTACGCTTGCTGGAGGTTCTGCTTAGCAAACAGGAAACCACATAGACTATTCGAGGAATATCTTGGTTTGCCTTTCAATACACATCTAGATATTTGGACCAAACCATGTTTTTACTTTACATATTAGATGCTCGTGCCATAACAACACTACAATGCACTTTAACACTAATGCTACATTGAGCTGCCCAAATGTCCCAGACACAGGGTTTGATCTATCTCTAAGAAGAAGAAGAAGAAGAAGAAAAAAAGCTTTACGTGGCTACCGCATGATGTAACATGTAAATACAGGTCTCTGTTTTGTGCTCATTCTTCATTCCAAACTCAGCGGAGACTGACAAATCATGTGTGTCTTAAAGAAGAAAAGATGAAAATGAAATATGGCACTTTATATTGTTTTTTGAAGAGATGTTTTTTGTTAACCAAAGCCTGAATCAATATGCAATTTTCTTGGTTTCTTGTTCTGAGTTTTTTGTCATTCTGATGTAATTTGAAACAAAATGACAGTGTGCTCTCAGACGAACGAACCATGATGCTCAGGGTTCAAGATGGGGGCTTTGTCATGAGCAAATGCCAAACTTTTTTGCTAAAGCCCAGAGCATTTAGATTTATAATCATATGCAAACTCACCAGCTGCTGAGGCACACAAATGCTTGTATTAGTGGCAATGTGAATTATTGTGACTTACTGTGAATGTGTCCCTCTATTACACTTACTGTTTTTACAAAAAATGAAATGAACTGAATGACTGTGACACATTAAGTAGCCTCCTGAAGGATGATTGATAATGACAAAGAATTTATATATGAAATTTAACTGTTCTACCATGAAGCACAATGATCCTTTTTATGGTCTGAAAGTGTAACACACTCAAAAGAAAAAAATCCTTGAATTTCTGTTCACCAATCAGTACAGATCTTACCAACCTTGTTTTGACATTTCAAATGCAACAAGTTATTACAATCGTGTTGTGTCTTGCATGCCAGCCAACTTCAAATTGTTGAGAACTTCTACAATCGAGTGTGGTTTGTTCGGTGTCATGTTTGCGGTGTTCCAGACTGAATCTGACGTACACAACCGCAATGACTATTTTACTATTTGAACGATAGCTTAGATATAGTGCATGTTAATTTTGCATTGGTTTATGCAGTAGATTTGTGCAAATTTGATTTCAAGAAATTCTGTCTGCTCTAGTGTGCATCCATTTCTTGTCCCAAAGTCCTCAGTATTGTGCACTTCTGGTTCGGTCTGTTTTCTATACACTGGTTTAAAAATAAATATTTTTCTATTTCTACTACTTGGCATGTTTATTATGTGTCAAACACAGTATGATAGGTTTTAGATTTGAATAAATAACATGAAACACTGCAGAACATCTATCAAAGAAGTGCTGATGTCATCGGTTTACAATTTCAAAATGATGCAGCAGCAATATCTAGTATGGTCTTTAGAATTATCCAAATACTGTGTAATATTAATACATACTTATATAGCCTCGTTGTACAGTATATCCAGCTACATTATAAGCTTGACCGGTATGCTACTTTATGTTGTCACCTTCGGCAAAATATGACATTGTAGCTATAAAACACGGTTTAAGGTTTCACAGCCAATAAGAATTAAAGGAGCAAAATGTCACTTTTCTGATAGAAGAGAGTAGTCCTAATGACGCCTCTGGGCATCAATAGAAAAACAGGGCTACAGTATAGTCTAACTCAATAATAGATGAGTGTTTGGTAAAAAGCTGAGAGACGCATGCTGTCGAGGAGCCTTGAGGCTCCTAAAGGGTTATTAAAGAAGACTTAAAGAAAAGATTTCAAGGAAAGAAAACAGGAAAAAACAGGACAGAACAGAACAACAGAGGGTGCTTGAACAGGGATTTAGCGGCCAACGCTGATATTACAGGTCTTGCAGCTGGGGTCCTTCTTGGCGTTGATCGTAGACAGGCTCATGAGCTGGTGCCCACTGATCTCAGCCACTGTGCCCAGGCTCAAGTCCACCGGGTCTGTATAGATCACCTCAAGGATGATGTCCTGTGCATGGTGGAAAGAAAGGTGCCCTTCTTCGTCCTCAGCACATGTCAGAAACCGGTTGTCAGCGATATCCAGTAAGGGGAGCCTCTGCTTGCAGAATCCATCCCCTGGTGAGCCACGCGGTGCCAGCACCAGGATCACATAGTGGTATGCCGTGTACATGCAGTAGAAATCAGCAAAGTACAGGTTGGTGTCATGGTTGAAGAGAGCCTCAGCTGGCACTTGGAAGCGGTAGCGGCCGTACGGCGAGTCCTGTGGTGGGGCACCTGTATTGAATTCGGTGTTACAGCTGAAGAAGATGCCTTCCAGCTTGCCACTAATGGGTGAGCCATGGCTACCGCTGTTGTCCTTCACTGATGGCAGCATCTTGTTTTTCTGTGCCTCCCTATAACGAGGATGCATTTCTATGTAAATATCTAATCATAGCAATTCTTCATGTTGCACATTAACATATTAGACTTCACGCATTAATTAAAGAAAATAAAGACTCAAGGAACAACTGCACTCTTCAATAATCAGCTAGTTCTCAACTGAACCTCACGAGAAATCTGTCAATTACAAATCAAAGGTCTAATTGTGTGAGGACCAAACATAACTGATAAAAAAGGTGGAAAAAGCAATGTTTAAACAGCAGCACATCCATAAAAGTTAAGCTATATTTAACATTCAGTAGCACTGAAATAACTGCTTGATCATACAGCAAAGAGTGAACAGAGAGCAAGGCTTAAATCTATGATTAAAAGATATACGAGAGGTGCTGAGAAAGAGTGGGAACAAGATCGAAAAGCAGCCTATGTAAACAACTAAAATCTCTCCATAAAATCTGTCAGAACCAAATGTTACTAACAGGGCCCTGTGGGACCCTTTTGTAGAAGGTAAATGGCACTAATTAGATTCCAAGGTGCTTCTCACATCTCATTTCATCTCTATTTTCCTCTTTTGGCAGATTTAATATGGCTCTTTTGTTGGCTCCATTAACTTAGAACCAACCCTTTCACGTCTTTGGTCTTTTTACGGTCTTCGCAAGCATAAAAGAATGAAGATGCATCAACAAATCAAAAGTCATTCACCTTCAAGCTGCCCTGCATAAGTTTCCCCAAGCAGTCATGATACTTTGAAAAATAAGCTTTTCGAGAAAGTCTTTAGAGAGAGCTCATGCGCTGCTTCTATACCACAAAAATGGGTAGTTTTGAATGATAACACAAGTCATATATGATGAGGCTTATTTAAGACATGTATGGAACTTGCTTATTTAAGCCTTATTATCAATATGTGACCAATATATGCACACTGTTTGGAATGAGCAGATATACAGTAGTGTACTACCGTAAGTGGACTAAATAGATACAAATACAGATACAAATAGGAATCACTTTTTTGAGAAAGCTTGTCATTAAAGTTCACATAGAATCTGGTTGAGACGACAGGCTGTCACGTCTGGTATCTTTTTCTGGTTCCTGGTTTTTGCATTCTTGGATTTTGCCCTGTTATTGTTGTTAGCTCATCCGTCTGTCATCCGTCATCTGTCGTCCGTCCGGCTTCGTCCACGTTTCATGAAAATCGCTTCTTCTCGCTCAATTTTTCAACAATTTTTATTCTTTTTGGCACGAAGGTAGGTCTGCCTGGGGTGCATATAGCTTCTGCCCAAATTCTCATAATTGCAATTAATAATGAAGATATGGAGTAATTAAGCCCGAACGAGCAGTTTCCACACAAATCGCTTCTTCTCCCTCAATTGTTTACTGATTTTTATACTTTATGGCATGAAGGTAGGGGCACCTAGGGTGTATATAACTTCTACCCAGATTTGCTTAATTACAATTATTAAAGAATCTATGGAATAACTAAGCCTTAATAAGCAGTTCAACAAAAATTACTTCTTCTCGGTCAATTCCTCGTCGTTTTGGATTCTTTCTGACAAATAGGTCGGTATTCCTAGGGTGTATATAGCTTTTGTATATAGCTTGTATATAGTGTATATAGCTTGCAACATTTATTGCGCAAGGTGGCGCACTTTAGATCATTCCTTCTGGACTAGACAGGGTCAGAGTGAGCTACGCCATCACTGACAGTCTCGTTTGATGACCTTGTTTACAATTTTGCCTCACGTCTTGGATGCGCTTGGCAATTTTTAAACAAACTTCTAAACTGCAATTGCATCCATCTGCAGACTTTTTCATGACAGATTACTTCGCCATCCCCATGGATGCAGAAGGAGAAGAAAGCTGTCAGAATGTCATTTCAGCCTAAGGGTGGATAGTGGTAGAATAACAACAATGTTTGAGTGACCTTGATGCTAGTGTTGTCGTAAAGACCATTTAAACCAAGACCAAGTCATGACCAAGACCAAAGTGTATCAAGGCCATGATTTTGAGGGGTTGAGATCAAGTCAAGACCAAAGCAGGGCAAGATCGAATCAAGATCAAGATCAGACCAGTGTGTGTGTGAAGGTGGGTGGGGGAGGGGTGACAGCCATTAACCCAAAGACAATTTCAAATTAGCAATGAGTCACGTTATTGGTTGCATTTGAAGCAGCAAATTTTACATCCAATCACAGTAACAATGTTAACAGACAAACCAGACAATGCATAGGCAGTTTAGTGAAATTCCCACAGTTGTGGTCTTGACCAGTCTTGAAATAGAATCCAGAGTCCTCTATGTCTGAGACTGAGACAAAACTGAGTAAAAATGCGGTCAATTCCTAGATGACACCAAGGCCTTCAAAAAGTGGTCCTGAGACCAGTCTCAAGACCAAGACCAATCTCAAGTACTACAACACTATTTGAAGCTAAATTAACCCCTTCGGACACAAGGAAAAAGGCTATGGAACTTCATGTGTACAATTGTACACATTATGTCCAAAGGGTTTAACCAGCTCACCAATGCAATCTCCCAAGTGTTCCTGTCATATCAAGCTCCTGTTATGCCTCCAAGTTCATTCCCCATCCTGACAAGTTTTCAGGGAAAACCTTGCAAAGCAAGGTTTTTTTGCTGCAATGTTCCCTGTATTTTGGCAGCCAAATGGTCATCACCAGAAAATTACACAGTTTCTCAAACTACTCACCAATATAGCTTTCAGGTGGACCACTGAGGTGATCATGGAACTGGGTTGCCACAATGATCAGGTGTCCCTCAATTCACTCATTGAACTGCCTTGACAATCTCATCCATAATCACTCAGTTTACCATGCAACTGTCAAGCCTGTGAGTGTGGCAAACCATCCTGAGCCCATGCAGTTAACCTGTGTCAGGTTCAGTCATGTTCTTCTACTCATAATCAAATTCTTCTATCTATCTCTCCAGCTTCAGCAGGTTTCTTATTTGTGGAGAAAAAAGTGGGAGGACTTTGCCCCTGCATTGATGACAGAGGACTGAATCAGATCACAGTAAAATATCCCTATCCTCTCCCACTGGTCCCCTCAGACCTGGGACAACTTCTGCCAAAATATTTACCTCCACAATGCGTATAACCTCATGTGCATCCGACAGAGCAATGAGTGGAAGATGGCTTTTAGCATGGGACAGCATGGTGGTGTAGTGGTTAACACTGTTGTCTCACAGCAAGAAGGTCCTGAGTTTGAGCCCAGCGGCTGGCGAGGGCCTTTCTGTGTGGAGTTTGCATGTTCTCTGCGTGTCTCCGGATGCTCAGTTTTCCCCCACAGTCCAAAGACATGCAGGTTAGGCTAATTGGTGGCTCTAAATTGACCGTAAGTGTGAGTGTGAATGGTTGTGTGTGTCAGCCCTGCAATGACCTGGCAACTTGTCCAGGGTGTACCCCACCTCCCACTTATAGTCAGCTGGGATAGGCTCTAGCTTGCCTGCAACCCTGCACAGGATAAGTGGTTATGGATAATGGATGGATTAACAGTGCAATAGAACTAACACATAATTACAAGTTAACTAGCATCAAATCCAATGATAAAATTGCAACAGTTTTCCAACAAGTTAACTTAAAAAAAAAAAAAAAATTATTATTATTATTATTATTATTATTATTATTATTATTATTATTATTATTATTTTACAGTTGAGCCTATTCCCTACAGGTGTAGGGCAGTAATCCCCCAGCAGAAGAGTCCAACTTTCCCCCCAATGTCATCAAAAGTCATAAGTCCTTCCGACACCAGAACCTGGTCTTCCCAGGCAGCCTCTTGTCCCAGTACTAACCAAGCCCTTAAGGCAGTGCTGAAATCCGTTTCCGTAGTCCTCGGCCTCTCGCCTACACAACTAGGGTTACAGTGGGGGGCGGGTCCTTTGGTAACCGCAAGAGTTTGACTCCCTACTCACATCTGTATTGCAGCATGCCTTGCCAGATGGCAGTAGGCACCATTTTTATGATGGTCTTTGGTATGAACCAACCACAAGTAGAACGCACGATCTCCCAATTGAGAGGTGGACATGCTAACCACTAAGCCAGCTTGTGTCCCCCCACCAATGTAGTGGGGCCCAATACCCTACAGGACTTAATACCCCCTTTGCCCTAATCATATAATTTCAAAGACACCATGAAAAGTGATTCACAGTGGAAAAATCGGCATGTATCTCATTTGATTCTTTATTTTAGGATTTATTTTTTTTTGGCCCAGAAATTAGCTCCACCCCCATTCAGAACTTCCCTGCTCAGCTCTGAACCTTTTCGGAACAAAACAAAATAATAAGCAAGCAAGCAAACAAACAAAAAAAGCATGAAATATGCATCATTTTAGCAGAGGGGATGGGATCAGTTATGGGAAGGGAGACGTTTAAGTCAATTTTTTCATTGCAGTTTACCACATGGACACCAGAGGTCTCTAAAATTTTACATTTTACGACTTACAAGTGCTTACAGAAACACCTGCTTGGTTAAGGTTAAGCTAAAGCCCTGGCAGACAGATCACAAGAAGCACACAGGGTCAGTCAGATGATTTTTTAAAAATTATTTACTTAAGTGCTTATTGAAGAGGTAGGTCTTCAGTGTTTGAAGACATTTAGCAGACACTGTTATCCAGAGCAACATACAACAAGCCACAGGTACCTTACTCAAGGGCACTTCAGGCATTCCTGCTGGTCCAGGGAATCAAACCGGTGACCTTTTGGTCCCAAAGCTGCTTCTCTAACCATTACGCCATGGCTTACCCGTTAGACAACAAGTGAGTCAGGTGTTCGGACAGCCAAGATGCTCATTCTTCCAGGACAGAGAAGAGAACCCTGACTGATATATGACTTTCCTGCAAGACATTCATCAAGACTGTTACAAACTTTTCTTTTTCATGACTTCATCTGTTGATTTGGCACAGGCCAGTAGTTTAAAGTGTATTAAAACTGGATATTCTGTTTGGATAGGTTGAGTCGAGCAGAAAACGTGCCAAGCTAGTTGAGCCATTACGACAATTTCCACATCATTTAAAGCATCACCTAAATCAACCTTGTTTGATACCTTTTCAAATACTGTTTCTTGGGAACGTAGCATAAGTAGCACATGCCCTGATTTTCTGTGTGCACACAAACAGGTTTTGAAAACAAACTTTGCAGATTGATTGGAATGATTTGTTATAGAAGGGATGAGAGGCAATAATCAAGGCTTACAATGTGCCTTGCAATCTGTCTGGACGTTATGCAACTATTTCATCAAGCAAATCTCTAAAAGCTAGTGAGGCCAAAAATAATAGCCTGTTTTACAGCAGAGTGAAGGAAAAAAAGTCTCAAAAGCAGGAAGCGCTGAGTTCTCATGGTGGCAGCTTACTTAGTTTGCTGATCACACTCATCTCATCTGTTTGTTTACATCCTGTCTGTTTGTTCTAGATGCAAACAAAGATCTTACTGTCTGTCCAAAGTGGGACCAAATGGAGACAAACATTAAAAAGTGATGTTTGGCTAGCATGCTTTAGCTCATGTACTCTGATCTCCTGCCTTTCCCCTTAACCCTCTGTACTTACTGTACTCCCCTTACTGTAGTCTAAACTCTACACACATTGCTCAGGAATCAGGGAGTTAAACTCTCAGTCAAAGTCAGGTTTCTTGGAGACAGCTCCTGATGAAGAGATGCAGCGGTTTTATATGTCGTAAAATATTTATTTTTAGTTTCCAAACTAAACGTGGTTATTGTACAATGTTTGTCTTAAAGGTTTAACTGTTTTCATCCTCAGAAACATCTCAGAGACTCACTCAGACTTTTAAAAAGAACCATATGGTGTGGTACACTTTACTAGACAACACAATGGAAGTTGATGAAATTAGTACTTGGCAAAACAGTGTGTCTTGAACTGTTTTCAGAAATCTGAAGAATCCTGTTTAACACAGCAGTGCCATGATGTGGGTTTAGTTTTAAGGTTGCTTTCAACATTTCTTACATGAAATAAACACTAGGAAATGCTACATGCTAAACAAATTAGCATCCAAACGAAACATTTGATTTCTTATTTAAATCTTACTCCATCTAGGGTAAGATGAATGTAGCAAAGTGAGGATATAGACCATCTTAATCATGACTTTGTTTCAATCCATTTTCCCAACTAACAGCCATGAATACAGTACAACATGCGTGAATCTTGACAATTGAGCCCCCTAGTGGCCAAGTCAGGTATTACAATTTACAGCTGTGTTGAATTAAACCACAAACATGAAACAATCCAAATCCCTGTCATTCCCTTACAGTCCAGACAGTGCT
This sequence comes from Ariopsis seemanni, assembly GCA_026413345.1. Lineage (NCBI taxonomy): Eukaryota > Metazoa > Chordata > Actinopteri > Siluriformes > Ariidae > Ariopsis > Ariopsis seemanni. The sequence continues at coordinate 19,565,371 of JAOANJ010000006.1, read as the reverse complement.
GAGTTTACGGTGATAAAACAGACGGTGTTAGTCTGAGTCATGACAATAGAGCCTCACGTCTTATTCCATTCATATATCTTCCTCTCACCTGAGTTTATTCCATTGCACCTGTCTTATCTCTTGTCTCGATGGCCCTCAGGCACCAAACACAAAACCATTCTGGAAGCCCGGAGCGGACTGGGTCCCATTAAGGCGTATCCTCGTCTGGGGCCCAAGCCCAGTGGAGAGAGTGGACCTACAGACCCCAACACTCAGGAACGCACCTTCCACTGTGAGATCTGCAATGTGCGGGTCAATTCAGAACTGCAGCTCAAACAGGTGAGAAAAAAAGCCTGGTGAAGTCTAAGAACAGTAGCCCATTCATTCATTCATTTGTAATTATTAACACAGAGAATCCATGTCCCTCAAACTAACTCACACATACCGTATGCGATTTTTATTTGCTCAACTGGCCATAGGCCAGGCCGGATGAGCTTATGCGATCACGTTGTCCCTCCGTCATCCGATGTCGTCCACCATCATCCGTCCACAATTTACAAAAATCGCTACTCCTCCTACAGAATTGAACAGATTTTGATCAAACTCTCATACAATGTTTTCCAGGTGGGTGTGCATAAAACTTGTCAAGATGGTGGTGCCACCTGTCATATTTATGATTTTATAGGCGTCTGAAATTTTTGGATGGCTCGTCACATTAAACACTACTCTTCATAAACTGCTGGGATGTTTTCACTGAAACTCACCCAGAAGACTCTAAAGACATATTCCAACAAGAGCTGTTCACCAGGTGGCGCTACCTGCCATGGATGCGGCTACACAGGGGTCATATGCAATTTCATGAAAATCACTACTCCTCCTACTGGGTTGATCAGATTTCAAGCTCACAGTAACAACGGTGGCCGGTATGAGTTCCAGCCTCATTGAACGACATAAAACGACTGTTATAGCGTACATAGTAACACTAAGGAACTATCTTTATGGGTGTTCTGTAACATTACATGTAACTATAAATGCATAAAAAGTGCTATTCTTTAATACATAATAAATGTATTAGTGATGGCAAATCGCGGTGGTATCAGTGGAATAAAACACTTAATCATCCACTTCGTTACATCACCCTGTTTGTAGTTATTTTCCGATATCTGTACATCCTGAAGTGTTTTATTGAAACAACACCTGATGGTTTCTGGTTATATTTAGTTATTAAAGGTTAGTTATGTTTTGTAATGCTGATGCAGACTTCTTACACTCACCACTCCTCTTTCATGCTACTGTGGTCAGTGATTTAATTCACAAGGTGATTATCTAAACAGAAGTCATGATCGTTTCCTGCCAAGAGGATTTCTGGATGTCGTCCACGCTGATGTACTGAGGGAGTGTGGCTCTAATGACCTGGCTGTATTTAAAAGAAAAGAGCTAATTGGCAGCTACAGAGCAGGCTGTCAAAGAGAGGCAGATATATATCAAATCTCTCTCTCTCTCTCTCTCTCTCTCTCTCTCTCTCTCTCTCTCTCTCTCAGCCAGCTTTCCGTCTCTTCCTAAAGGGTGAGAAAAAAAATAGCAGTTTAAAAGGACAAAAACATGCCCATTTTGGCAGTTAGCCTCAGGGAGATGGGAGGCCCTCAACATAACAGGTCTTTATAGAGGAATAGAGTGTAGTCATGCGAGCCGGAGTGGAATCACGAATCACGCAGCTGGAACCATGACGGCTGTTTAGCTGTGTGCATTCCATCTCAGCCCCTTGCATTTTGCACTGTGTATTGGGTTTAGTCACTTTCTAGAATGTTCTTGTTAGTCTTCCTGCAGTCGTTTTTAGCTCAGTCTCGACACTCCGACTCTGACTTTCTCTGAATGTCTTGCTTTTGCTCTCTTGTTCCCTGGAATTGACCCACCAGAGTATCTGATCAAAACTGGCGACTCAGAACCAGTTGATCTCCCCAGGAGTTTACCGTTCCCACTCCTCCACTCTTTCTACATACTTAACCAGGACTCTGTAATTTTAAAAACATATATTTTCATGTTTTCACCTCATTTTGGTCTCTCGTCCACATGATGGCAGCGTTTTTTGAATCACTGGAAAGGAAGCTTTTCCAAAACCCTCTAAAAGGTGGAGAAATTTGAACACTTAAATCGTCCATTGTTTCCATCCATTATCTCTATTGCTTATCCAGTGCAGGTTGTTGATGAACTGGCGAGAGGCGAGGTACACCCCGTACAGGTCGCTAATCTATCACAGGGCTAACACTGAGACATGGACACTCAATTTAGAGTAGCCAGTTTACCTAATCTGCATGCTTTCGGTATGTGGGAGGAAACGCATACAGGCATGAGGAGAATACGCAAACTCCACCGTGAGTCAGCTGCGAGAATCGAGCCTGGAACCTGCTTGCTGTGAGGCGACAGTGCAAACCACTGCTCTAACACGCTGCCTTCAAAAGCATACAAACAAACATTTTAGACATTTAGCAGATGATCTTATCCAGAGCGATGTACAACACACCCAGACCAGTCTGGGGACGAGTTGGGGGTTAGGTGCCTTGCTCAAGGGCATTTCAGCCATTCCTGTTGCTCCAGGGAGCTGAACAGGTGACCTTTTGGTCCTAAAGCTGCTTTTCTAACCATTAGGCCATGGCATTCCCAGATCAAATGGCAAATGAAATGTATGCTTTGCCTGTCCACATGAAAACTAGAAGGGCACTCAGAACTTAGTAGAGTGCATACCTGTACTGAGTCACATATTATCAGAATCAAAATCAAATCACTTGAACCGAGGATAATATTAAACCTGTCCACCAAATTTCATCCAAATCTGTTCACTAATTTTTGAGTTACGTTGGGAACAGACAAAAAAAATCCTGAATCTGTGTACATATCCAGATTTTAATCAAAATCTAAACAATTGTTCCTTTGCCCGTGGGTCATCTTTCATTAACATTTCTTCAAAATCCATTTAGTACTTTTTGAGTTTCATTGGGAAAAAAAAAAACAAACAGAGTTGAAAACATAACCTCCTCCAACAAAGTTGGCGGAAATAATGAAATAACATTTTTGCTACATTTAGACCTCCTGTACACATGAGGGCGCCATTGTGAGTCACCGAATTACAGTATGACATATGTTATGAATGTGCTCGGACCACTTTGTTACTTTGACAGTTGTTTTCCTTTTTCTGTTTAATTATTACACCCTTATGTGAGGAATATGTATCACCTGGTACAATGATTTCCAATCCAAGATTGTTGTGGCTGTCGATATTTCCGTGAATATCTTTTTATTCATGGATATGTGATTATTTTCTGTGAAATATCAATAAGAGTTTGGGTTCCCTGCAGTTTTACAGCTTTTCACATTATTCTTCAACAGTTTACGACATACTGTCACCACCTACTGGTATTTTTTGAACGATATTATCAAAAACATCAGTCAACATATTGATATGGCCTTAAGGCCCGGTCCCATAATACCGATAACTACAACTATAACATTAACTATAAATAAATCAGTCTCCTGCAGGTTATGTGGTTGATGCTCACACCAGACTGATAACAATACCTGTAGCCCAGTCTTGGGTTTATCTGTATCAGTGAGATTGCTTCCAGAGTGATTTTTCCAGGCCTGGACCTGATCCGATAAAACATTTGACCAATCACGTAATTGTTTCCATGTGACGTTGTCTGAGCACGTGCTATTTTTCCTCGGGTATCTTTGTACATTCTTGTTGCATCATGACATCACGGAATACGGATTCACATCAAATAAAAAATATAATACAAAGCACAGATCTTTTATTCACAGATATGTGATTATTTTCCGTGAAATATCAATAGTAAATTAATAAAGTAAACATATTAATACAGGTAAGATATTTTAATTATGAACTTTGGCAGTCCAAACGTTTAATTGTTTTAGACTTCTTAATTTTTTATCCGTGATGCATCATTCGTATGAAATCGGTAACCAATCTGTAATATACTGAAACGTCCGTGACCAATTCATAAATTATTAGCATCCATGATGCATCCGTATTAAAATCCATAACCACTCCGAATTTTGTATCCTTTTTTATTATATTTCTGTAATCCATGACCTATCTGTATTATATCAACCACCGGAGTGTGTGCATGGGTTGTTTTGGAGTCCAAGCTGTACAGTACGACCCGGAATAATGTGCTACTACTTGGAAAAATCTTCCATGACTATTCCTAAGTTGCATGCATTTATTTCCCTGAGTGTCAGGACCGAGTGATATTATAGTCAGGATTAGAGTTGTGGTGTTTCTGCTCCAGACCGGAACTAAATTCAGGCAGAGGGACAGTCAGAGTTGTAGTTATAGTTATAGTTATCAGTGTTGTGGGACCGGGCCCTTAGAATAATCTTAAATCTCCTAAAATCCAGGAAAATTTCTATAGCCTTTTATGAGCTGAAACGTTCCAGCTTGGTTTGAAAAACAAAGAAAGACAGAAATCTCATTTCATGATTACAGACAGTTTCACATTCACACAGACTCCAGAAAGACTCCCGAAACCGATAATATATCTTTTAATACGAGTTAGATGAAAACATTTTTTATAGCAATTTCTGTTGTTTTTATTGGAAATCATTTGCCTCGCAGCCTGCACCTCTACATCTTTATCGCTGCCTTTAATAGCACGAGCAGCCACTCGGTGCTTTGTAACTGTTCGAACACACTTTCAGCCATGTGTGTAATAAAGCTGCTTTTGTCCTTGTGAGTGCATGAGCTGTGTGAATTACAGAAACTGCTTTGTCATGCAGTAAATTAAACTCCACTCCACTTTCCACGTGTAGAATTCAGCTTTAGGCCCCTTTCCACTTTACAAATTATACATTTCAGCTCTTTGCGAATTTTATGCACAGCGTCATCTGTTTTATTTATACATGTTTTAATTTAACCTAGTGGGGTCTTAACTGCCTTGGTACTTCATGGTATTTTGTGTTCACTCATATCTCGAAGCAAAAGTGTTTCACCAATGCATTTCTTTATGCTTTTTTTTGTTTGTATAAGTAATGTATGGACTACATAAATTATACTGTCTAATATATACAATATAGTAACTGGGGGTGAATGATGATATTACAAAAATATTGTCTATATGCCTCATGATATTTAGGCTTACTTCTCATGTATGCATAAGAGGGTAAATAGCTGTTAGGGTGCCTACTAGTGTTGTAGTCAAGGCTACCTAAACCGAGACCAAGTCATGATCAAGAACAAAGTGTATCAAGTCCAAGACTTTGAGGGGTTGGGATTAAGTCAAGACAAAGACTTTGAGGGGTTGGGATTAAGTC
>JAOANJ010000006.1:18807636-18822082 GCA_026413345.1 Ariopsis seemanni | reverse complement strand
CCCCACCACCTCCTCCACCTCTACTGCTGCTGCCAGGGCCTCTCTACAGCTTCATGCCTCTGAGGCCCATCCACCGTCTACAACAGCCTCAACCCTCTCCATTCTGGAGAGAGATGTTGATAAGCTCTTTAAGAAGCTGAATCCCCACAAAGCAGCAGGTCCTAACTCCGTCTCACCATTTACCCTGAAGCACTGTGCTGATCAGCTGTCTCCGGTGTTCACAGACATCTCCAACACCTCATTGGAGACATGCCATGTGCCAGCGTGCTTCAAGGACTCCACCATTATCCCTGTCCCCAAAAAGCCAAGGATCACAGGCTTAAGTTACTAATCCCATCACCCTGACTTCTGTGGTCATGAAATCCTTCGAGCGTCTTGTGCTTTACCACCTCGAAGCCATCACTGACCTGCTGCTAGACCCCATGCGGTTTGCCTACAGACCCAACAGATCTGCCAATGATGCTGTCAACATGGCTGTTCATTTCATCCTCCAGCACCTGGACTCCCCAAGAACCTACGCAAGAATCCTGTTTGTGGATTTCAGTTCTGCCTTCAACACCATCATCCTGGATCTTCTGCAGGACAAGCTCTCCCACCTGAATGTGCCTGACTCCACCTGCAGATCACTGACTTCCTGTCCGACAGGAAGCAGCATGTGAAACCGGGGAAACACGTCTCAGACTCCTGAACCATCAGCACTGGATCCCCCCCCCAAGGCTGTGTACTCTCTCCTCTACTGTTCTCCCTGTACACCAACAACTGCACCTCAAGTCATCAGTTTGTCAAGCTTCTAAAGTTTGCAGATGACACCACCCTCATTGGACTTATGTCTGATGAGGATGAGTCTGCCTACAGGTGGGAGTTTGACCATCTGGTGTCCTGGTGCAGGCAGAACAACTTGGAGCTCGATGCTCTAAAGATAGTGGAGATGATTGTAGACTTCAGGAGGAGCTCTGCCACACCCTCCCCCATCACCCTGTTTGACTCCCCAGTAACCTCTGTAGAATATTTCCACTTCCTGGGCACTATAATCACCCAGGACCTTAAGTGGAAGATGTATATCTGCTCTCTCACCAAGAAAACACAGCAGAGGATGTTCTTCCTGTGCCAGTTGAAGAAGTTTGATCTGCCAAAGACAATGATGGTGCACTTTTACACCACCATCATTGAGTCCATCCTCACCACCTTCATCACTGTCTGGTACACTGCTGCCACTGCCAGGGACAAGGGCAGACTGCAGTGCATCATCCACTCTGCTGAGAGGATGATCAGCTGCAACCTTCCATCTCTTCAGGACCTGTGTGAGTCCAAGACCCTGAGGAGAGCAGAAAGGATTGTAGCTGACCCCCCTCACCCCAGAAACAAACTCTTCAAACCATTCCCCTCTGGGAGGAGGTTGCGGTCCATTAGAATCAAAGCCTCAGGCCATAAGGCCAGCTTTTCCCCACTGCAGCTAGCCTCATCACTCAGGTCAGAGACCCCCACTGATTCCACCTCACACTTCCAATCTGTGACATTAATGCATTTTGTCTCTAAACTGCAATTTTGCACATTTCAAGGCCATGTCATACTGTGAACCTTTATTGCACATTCCAGCTCACACTGTACAGCTTGGTTATTGACTTGCCCACAACACACATTCTCTTCCTTTCACACACTCTTATTAGGTCTCTTCTCCATCATCATCATGTGACCAATTTTTGCACATTCTGGACATATTGTACAGCTTGGACTCCAATAATTCATGCACATACCCCTTAAATGCGTCTTTTTTTCAAATTTGTATATTTCAGATTCTTCTGTTTCTTATTCTATGTATATAGCTACCTTTTACTTTTTATGTTTTGTCTTTGCTAAATTCTTCTATCTTAACTGTTCAAGCACCAATCACCAAAGCAAATTCCTTGTATGTGAGAACATAATTGGCAATAAACTTGATTCTGATTCTTGATTCTGATCTACCAATAATCACCCAGCCTATATATACACTCATCTCTCACAAACAGCCAGTACGAAGTATTTTTCTGTGTCCTGTACCTGACTATCAAGCCGTTTGACTCCTGCCTGACTTCCTGTTCTAACCACTGTTTACATTTAGTCTCGACTTCATCTTCTTGTCTGTTCTATGTTGTTTTGTTTATCGATTGACTGACCTCTGTCTGTCCCCTACTACAATTCCTGTTTCTCGATTCGGCTCTGTCTGCAGTTTGTGACACACCTGCTCTCCCCTGCGATTGCATCCGTAAGTGCCTGCACCCTGACAGGATACCATCCAATGGATGCAGCAGAGGAGTCCAAGCTGACTGTGATCAACGTTCAGGGGCATCTGTTAGGTGAACATCAGCAGATGATCAGTGATCTCAACACCAGGATATCACAGCTCGCTACTGTAATGTCACAGGCCCCTAACATGCCCCGCATCTCCTGCTGGTGCAGCTCATTTCTGAACCTGAAAAGTTCTTGGGTGAAGTATCTAATTGCAAGGGATTCCTTCTCCAGTGCTCCCTGTATTTCTCCTCAATCATGGGTAATACTGACAAACCAATTTCTAAATTTCTCAGCCTACTCACAGGCAAAGCCTTACAGTGGGCTAGTGCAGTGTGGAAGTGCGGGGGCAAATATACCACTTCCTACAACCGTTTCTTACAGCTTTTCAAGCAAGTTTTTGACCATGAACCTGAGGGTATAGAAGTTGGAGAGAGTCTTCTGACAATCAAGCAGGGGAATAGGAAAGTCTTGGAGTATGCCCTGGACTTCCACACATTGGCTGCCAGCAGCAGTTGGAATGAACATGCATTAAGGGCCACATTTCATCAAGGTTTGAGTCCCAAAGTGCTGAGTGAGTTAACCTGCTGAGATGAACACCTTTCCCAAGACTTTATCAACTTAGCCATCCATCTGGACCACCTCATCAAGAACCGACCCTCATTGCAAACATCTCCTGCTCCCTCTCCTACTACTACAAGCATGCCAACTCCTATGGAGGTCTCTCATGCACAACTACAATGGTCAGAGAGACAGAGAGGAAGACATGAGAGCCTCTGCTTTTACTGTGATGAGTCCAGCCATCAGATTTCCAAGTGCCCTATCCATCTATCCACGAGGCATTCCAGCCTGCCAAGTCACCAACCCACCTAGCCTGGTGAGTTCCAAAAAGTGCCAGGAAATGCCATATTTTAAGTTACCTGCAATATTGAAACTGCCAGACTTGACCCAGGTTCTCTCTGGATTCATAGACTCGGGCTGAAGCAAACTTCATCAGCAGCTCGATTGTCCAGAAATTCAACCTGTCCACAGACACTCCAAAAACCTCTCAAGCTGAAGGCGATCAATGGGGGTCCCATAGGTGAAGAACTGATCTTTATGTGCATGGCTCCACTTGAAATTCATGTCAGGGTCATTCATTCTGATTGCATGTCTCTGTTCGTTACCTAAACTGCTCATCGCAGTATCATTCTGGGATACCCATGGCTTTATTTTCATGACCCTCTAATCTCCTGGCAACAAAAGGACATTCTGCAGTGGTCACCAGTCTGTTTTCAAAATTGTCTGCAACGTCCTCAAATAGCAAATTCGTCCACCTCTGTAGAGAGCTCTCAGCCTGATTCTCTGGATAACGTTCCTCCCTGTTATTTTGACCTCAAGGAAGTGTTCAGTAAAGGTAAGTCTTGTGGGTTGCCTCCCCACCATCTCTATGACTGTGTTATTGACCTCCTCCCAGGCACTACTCCTTCTTGTAAGCGTATTTACCGTTTGTCCCTCACCGAGCAGGCCACAATGAAGTATGTACAAGAAGCTTTGAAACAAGGTTACACCAGACCATCTACCTCACCAGGTTCTGCGGGCTTCTTCTTTATGGAAAAGAAGGGAGGAGGTCTCCGGCCATCCATCGATTATCGGGGACTCAACCAGATCACAGATCAATACACTTATTTGCACCCACTGGTGCCTTCAACCTTGGAACAGCTACATTCAGCCAAAATCTTCTCCAAACCAGACCTCTGTAGTGCTTACAACCTGGTCCAGATTTGAGAGGGTGACGAGTGGAAGACGGCTTTCAGCACCACTGCTGGCCATTTTGAATATTTGGTCATGCCTTACGGGCTTTCTTGCGCACCAAGCATCTTTCAGTGCCTAATCAATGATGTTCTAAGGGACATGCTGGGGAAATTCGTAATAGCCTACAAGGACAACATTCTGATCTACTCCCCAGATGAGCACATTCATCATGAGCATGTCAGGTCAGTACTCTCCTACCTGCTCCAAAATCATCTATATGTCAAAGCAGAGAAGTGTGAGTTCCATGCCAATCAGATCTCATCCCTAGGGTACATCATCAGCTCTGAGGGGGTTAGTATGGACCAGTCCAAGGTTTTGACAGTCATGTCGTGGCCCACTCTCAAGTCAATAAAGGAGTTGCAGTGTTTCCTGGGGTTTGCAAACTTCTACCAGTACTTCATCCAGGGCTTCAGCACTATCACTGCCCCTCTTGCTTCATTTCTGAAAAATGGACCACGCCGCCTCCACTGGAACCCTGCAGCCAAAGAGACATTTAACCAGCTCAAAGATGTGTTCATGACTGCTCCCATTCTACAGCACCCAGAGCCTACCAAGCCCTTTATTGTAGAGGTCGACATGTCCAAAACATAAGTAAGGAGGGGTTCTCTCTCAGTGGTTTGGGGAGAAACCCAAGCTTCACCCTGTCTCTTTCTTTTCCAAGAAGCTCAGGCCCACAGAGAGGAACTATGACATTGGCAACCAAGAACTCTTGGCTGTCATATTGGCCTTAGAGGAATGGAGGCACTGACTGAAGGGTGCCATACACCCGTTCATTATTCTGACTGACCATAAGAATTTGGAATACTTAGACAGTGAAACACCTGAACCCACAGCAAGCCAGATGGGCCCTGTTCTTCATCTGCTTCCAGTTCACGATATCTTATCATCCTGACTCCAGAAACACCAAAGCTGATGCCCTCTCCAGAGTCTATAATTCATCACTCCACACCTCTGAACCAGCTCTCATCTTACCACCCGAATGTTTTGTGCAAGCCATTGCATAGGACATTAACAAGGAAGCAGACAGTCACAGCCATCTGATCCTCCTGAGAACTGTCCTCCCGGGCTCCTGCATATCTCATCTAAGGTCAGAGGCAAACTCATCACCTGGGTTCATGCTTCTCCAGCCACTGGGCATTCCAGTAGCCACCGCACATACCAGCTCATAAAAAAAAAACAAATACTGGTGGGAAAATATGATCTCTAGCATCAACCATTTCATCTCCTCATGTTATGCCTGCACCCAAGCCAAGGTACCCTGCACTCCATCTGCCAGAAAACTATGTTCCCTCCCAGTACCCCAGAGACCCTGGTCACATGTTGCCATTGACTTCCTTACAGACCGACCACCATCTCAAGGCAACATAATCATTCTGGTAATCATTGACAGATTTTCCAAGGCACTCAGACTCATCCCACTACCTGGATTACCCACAGCCTTCCAGACAGCCAAATTGCTATTTAATCACATCTTCCACTATTTTTATTTTTATTACCTTTATTTAATCAGGAAAGACTCATTGAGATTAAAAATCTCTTTTACAAGAGTGTCCTGGTCAAGACAGGCAGCAACACAGTTAATAATACATAAAGCCAACACAAACATCCATACACACAACAATAAAACATTTACAGAATAAATTACACAATAAAAATATTATTTAAAAGTAATAAAAGTTCATTAAAAATAGTGTTCCAAAAAATCAGACAAAACATCTCCAGCTGGATCTTTCTGTCTACAAATCCTTTAAAATCACTTTAAATACATGTAATGGGACCAATTCCTTAAGTTTCAGGTCAATTTGTAACTGGTTCCAAGCAGAGGGCGCAAAAAAACTTAAACACATTTTTTTTCCCCAATTCAATACAGACCTTTGGAACAGAAAGTAAAAACAGATCCTGCAAACAAAGGCTATAACTGCCCACTTTTTTTTGACAACTGTACACTTGAAGATACGATGGAAGCAGACCTAAAATATACTTATAAACAAGAACATGCCAATCTAAGTTTACGTGTGGACAAGGCAGACCAACCAACACAAGCATACAACAAACATGTGATCAGTTAGTGATCAATGGTAAACTGTATCAAGAGCATGTAAACTCTGAGAAGATGCATGCATATAGATCACATCACCAAAATCCAACACCGACATAAAAGTGGCAGCAACAATCCTCTTTCTGGCCTCAAAAGAAAGGCAAGACTTGATTCTGAAATAAAACCCTAATTTTAATTTTAGTCTTTTTACCAACTGTTGAATATAATATGCAAAGGACAGAGAGTCATCAGTCAAAATACCAAGATATTTGTATTGGGATACAGATTCAATCTGAGAACCCTGTAAAGTGATGATTTTTGGTAGGTTTTGCTGATTTTGCATGTGGAAACAAAATGAGTTTAGTTTTATCTGCATTTAAGACAAGTTTTAATCAAAAAGGTTATTTTGAACAGTGTTGAAAGCTATAGCTGCAGTTCAACAAGAGCCTGGGATGGTGTGGATGGAGAACTATATAGTACTGTGTCATCTGCATAAAAGTGAAAATTTGCACTGGAAACATTTTGATTAATATTATTGATATAGAGAATGAATAGGCTTGGTCCCAGGATCAACCCCATGTGGCATGCCTTTAGTTCCCATGAGTGAATTGGATGTGAAACCTTCTGCCTGTACGCACTGAGTCTGATCAGAGAGATAGTTATGGAACCAACTAGCAGTTTATTCAAACAGACCAATGTTGATGAGTCTCTGTTCCAGCAGTGTATGATCTACAGTATAAAATGCTTTGGACAGATCAATGAAGAGTGCTGCACAGTATTGTTTATTATCTATCAAATCAATAAAATCATTTACCACTTTTAAAGCAGCTGTAGTTGTACTGTTTTTTCCTGAACCCTGACTGAAAGTTAGATAAAATATTATTGCTGGAATGGAATTTCTGCAACTAAGTACTGACAAGTGATTCCAGAACCTTTGTCAGGACAGATAATTTGGAAATTGACCTGTAATTATTTAGAACTGTTGAATCTCCTTTAAACAAAGGAAGAATAAAAGCGGATTTCCATATGGGAGGGATTTCATTTGTGGTCAACATGAGGTTGAAGGGATGTGTCCGAGGTGGGGCAATAAAATCTGCTGATAATTTAAAAAAGTAAGGGTCCAGTTTATTAGGTCCTGCTGATTTTGTAGTATCCAAAAGCTTGAGGGATTTGTGCACCTCAGAAACTGTAAGTGGGGTAAAACTAAAAGATTGATTGGATGCAGCTCTAGCATCACACCAAACATTGAGAGGATTTTCAAGAGTACAGTTAAGCGAATCAAACAAGGAACCAGAAGTTATAAAATGTTCATTAAAACAGCCAAGAATTTCTGCCTTATATATTTTTGTGAATCCTTCATAATGCAGGGAGGTAGCTCAAAGCCTTTATTATTATCAGCTATGGAATTAATTGTCTTCCAAAATTTTAATGGATTATTTAGCTTGTTTGAAGATTGAGTAAGGAAATGATCTGCTTTTGCTTTCCTAATAGCAAGTATGCATACGTTACGCAATTGCCTGAAAAGCATCCAGTCTGTATTATTATTAGTTTTTCTGGCTCTTGCCCATACCATGTTGCACTCGTGAAGCAATTTAGATAAATCAGGAGTGAACCATACATTGCTCCATCCCTTGACTCTAAATCTTATGAGGGGGCATGCTTATTTACTATTTCAGTAAAACCATCATAAAAGAACTTCCATGCGTTTTCAACATCCACAATAAGATTAATTCTATCCCAGGCAAAATCAAACAGATCATGAAAAAACCCTTGCTCTGTGAAATGTTTCATGTCACATTTCATAATTATATGTGGTTTGGTTTTGGGTATTTTTGTATACCGAACTGTAGCAATAGCACAGTGGTCACTAATGTCATTTGCAAATATGGAGGCAGACAAGTATTTTATGAGGAAAATTTGTCAGGACTAGACCAATTAGAGTTGATTTTTCTGGACATTTTGGGTTTGGTCTTGTGGGACAACTAACAATCTGAAAAAGATTTAGAGAGTTACAGTAAGCTTTGAGGTCATCAGATACTGGTTGCAACCAGTTCCAATTTAGATCCCTCAAAACAACTATTTCATTGTATTTTAAATCTGTCAGGAGCTGCATTAATGAGAGTAGCATGCCACTATCAGCTGAAGGCATCCTGTAACAACCAACGACAGTTACTGTATATGGAGGGTTTTAGAGACCTCAAAGTCAATAGCTAACAGTTCAAACTGCTTAACCACTGATTTAGACAGTAAAATATACACATGACACTTTTCTTTTTTTAATAAAAATTGCTACATCCCCATCCCTTTTGGGTCTGTCAGTCCTGAAAATATTATATCCATCGATATAAATGTCCTTATCTGAAACAGATTTGCTGAGTCAAGTTTCAGATAGTACAATGACATCTGCATCAGTTGAATGTGCCCAAATGTGAATCATTTCCATTTTAGCTACCAAACTGCAGACATTCAGATGGAATAAGCCAAGCCCAGTCCTTGTTTTAAAATTAGCAGGAGTATTAAAACTTGTAACAGAATCTGGTCCAGGATTTGGGTTGCACATTCCCAGAAATCAACTACAATTCCCAAGAGTGCCCCCATCACCAGAATTCTAATTACATCACCTGTCTCCAGTATACCTATAATCACCCAGCCCATATATATATATTTATATTATATACACACACACTCAGCTCTCACAAACAGACAGTGCAAAGTATCGTTCTGTGTCCCATACCTGACTTTACCAAGCTGTCTGACTTCTGCCTGATTTCCTCTTCTGACCACTGTTTTTGTTTAGTCTCGACTTTGTCTTCTTGTCTGCCCTATGTTGTTCTGTTTACCGATCGACTGACCTCTGCCTGTCCCCGACTACAATTCCTGTTTCTTGATTCAGCTCTGTCTGTGGTTTGCAATGCACCCACTCTCCCCTGTGATTGCATCCATAAGTACCTGCACCCTGACACGTTGACTTCTTCTCTCAGCATGTTTATTGAACTCAACTCTGGCTGATACAATTTGGGATTTGATCACTGAATTATACTAAAGTACAACAGCTTATGTGTTTCTGGATTGTTTTAGATGCTGGTCTGTCTTCTGTCCAACAACTAGGTATTGATTTTAACCATGTTTCAGCCCTGTGAGGTGCAAGCCCACATGTGCTGTACAGCTGCCATGCCACGCCATGGGTCTAGTGTGAATTCAAAATATTTCTGGTTTTCTGTGAAGATGTTCAGAAGTTGGTGCTGTGGGTCATTTCAATATTATTTTTCACAAGTTTGAACAGACTGAATAAAAAGAGGCAGTGGGCTGTATCTGACCAACAGGCCTTGAGTTTTTGATTTTTCAAGAGGTTTTTGATTCTCTTTAATTGATTCCCTTTAAATTAAAAATACAATCATAAAATGGACTGTTTTTCACAAACTTGCGACAACTTTGGTCTCACCATCAGCACCCAAAAGACTGAGGTAATGTACCAGCCAGCACCTGGAAGGCCCTACCAAGAACCACATATTACAGTGAATGGGCAGAACATTAAGGCAGTTGACAAATAAGGCATTTACCTGGGCAGCACCCTTTCCTGAGCAGTGAACAGAGATCTCAAGGTGAACAACAGGATTGCAAAAGCCAGCGCCACTTTTGGGAGACTTCGTGAGAATGTCTGTGAATGGAGAGGGCTCAGCCTTACCACTAAGCTGAAGGTCTACTATGCTGTCATGCTTACCACCCTACATTATGCCTGTGAGAACTGGACTGTCTATAGCAGACACACTAAGCAGCACAATCACTTCCACTTGACCTGCATCTGCAAACTCTTGCATATCAAGTGGCAGGACAAAATCCTGGACATGGAGGTCCTAAAATGGGCTGGACTTCCCAGCGTTAACACTCTTCTGCAGAAAGCCCAAGTCAGATGGACCAGCCATGTTGTCAGAATGCCAGACAGTCGACTACCCAAACAGTTGTTCTATGGAGAGCTGTGCCAAGGCAAGTGCTCATCTGGGGGGCAGAAGAAATGCTTCAAGGACAATCTCAAAATGCCCCTCAAAACCCTAGAATTGATTTCAACTCCTGGGAGTCACTTGCTCAGGATTGTCTAGCATGGCAAGCAAAGCTCACCAGTGGCACACATGCAACATAGATGAAATGCATCACAGAGGCCCAGAAGAATCGAACTGCATGGAAAGCTTGAACTATCACCACCCCCACTACAGCACCTACCCACGCGTGCCTGACATGTGGGTGTACCTTCAAAGCCCAGATTGGCCTCATCAGTCACCTCTGGACCCACAACCACCACCTACCAAATTGAAGTCATGGTCATCTTTGGCCCTGAAGGACAAACATCATTCAAATCAATAACATTTCTCCTATGATTGAAATTTATAGGGATCTTTTTCTGAAAAAAAAAGAAAACCAAGATTTTTCCATAGTTAACCATTTTACAATGATAAGGTTATTTGCCATTTCCCAGAACTGACTTTGTATAATAGCATTTTCAGTGGGTTTTTTTTTCTTACATGCACTGAACATTTATAGTGTTTCAGAGTTTCACCGTAGTTTACCTCATATCTTGATTTTTTTTTAAGATGTTGAGTTCCTTCACACAAAAATCAAAACATTTTTTTTCATGTTTTCCTGAAATTGAGTTTTCAGAATCAGAAAGACTTTAATAATCCTGAGGGGAATTGAGTACATCTGCAGTTACTCACACTCGAGTAAAGAAAAAAATTAACAAAATTAAACAGATATGTAAAATGTATGAAATATCTAAAATATGTTAAATTATAATATATGTAAAACATATAAAATATGTAAAACATGAATCATATGTAACCATAAATGGCTGTGTGGAAGGAAAAATAGCTATGTCTGTGGACTAAAGAAAGTTACTGCACAGTCATTGTTACAATTATTACACATTAGTAATAAATGATGGCTCTGTTATATAGAAGTTATTACACTAGTATTGCACATTGAGTGAGGTATTGAATAGTTATATTGTATTATGTAATTATTGAACCTAGGTAAAATGTGGATGGATGGAGTAAAATGGAATTATTACACAGGTGCAGTATTGAATAGTCCATTGTCTACTGATTTATGTGAGCCTCTGAGGGAGAGGTTAAAAAGTTTGATGGCCATGGGCAGGGATGACCTCCTTTGGTACTCTGTGGTGTATTTGGGGTGAATGAGTCTTTCACTGAAAGTACACCTTTGATTGGCCAGCACGTTATGGAGTGGGTGGGAGACATTGTCCAGGACGATACTCCTCTTAGACACTGTCTCCAGAGACTCCAGCTCCACTTCCACAATGTTACTGGCTTTGCAGATCAGTTTACTGAGCTTGTTGGCATTCACTGCTCTCAGTGTGCTATCCCAGGACACCACAGCATACAAGAGAGCACTGGCCACCACCGACTAATAAAACATTTTCAGCATAATCCTGCAGATGTTGAAGGACCTCAGCCTTCTCAGAAAGTAGAGATGGCTTTGTCCCTTCTTGTACAGGTATAGGGCCTCTGTATTTTTAGTCCAGTCCAGTCTATTGTCAGTATGTACCCTCAGGTACTTGTAGCCCTCCACAATATCCAACACTGACCCCATGAATGGAAACAAAAGACACCAGTGACCTGTTCCTTCTCATGAGTTTTAATGAAGTAACTAATTTTTGTGAGTTACAAAACTTAAATTTTGAACTTGCATGAGTTTGTAGAGCTTACTGGGTTTCTGATGGTGTCTATTTTGATTTTTTGGACTATTTCAGGCACAACATAAGGTGTCAGAAGTCAGAGAGAAGAATTTACTGCCTGGTAGTGAAAGCCCTGATGAAGGTGGGTATCAGTGATCGCATAGCTGACTGCATCAGCTTCAAAAGCTGAGCAGTATGTAAGCCTCGAAAGAATCCTCTCTGATACCACCATTAATAATATATAGAACTAAGGCTTGACAGAGACACACTAGCTCCTTTGCTCTCTCGTTTATCGTACACTTGAGGTCATTGCTGTTAGTGAGGATTGGTGTGAGGTTCAGACGACCTGGACTAAAACACATAACTGTTGGCCTATGGGTCTATACAATCAGGTTTTGTTCCAGTCCTTGGATTAAATCCTTCACAGAGCAACATTTCCTTGGGAGGCTGATGTCCCAAGCTTGCTCCATTACTGAGCTCCAAGATCTAAAACCATATTTTTAAAAAAAATACAAACTGGCCTGAAATTCACAAAAGAAATATGCTTTTCCACACAGAAAGGCCCCGTCAGCCATGAAGTTCGAACCCAGAACCTTCTTGCTGTAAGGCGACAGTGCTAACTACTAAACCACATGCCGCCTTATGTATTAATGTATTCACTCATGATAAATAAAGTAGATAGTAATGTGAACTTGATATGATCAATAATAGGTATTTGTAATAAAGTAGATAGTAATGTGAACTTGATATGATCAATAATAGGCATTTGTATCAATAAACTATATGTGATGTGTTTGTAAATAGTATTACCAAACCTTCATGCATGAAACACATTCATTCACAATATATGAAATAGATTGTTATTGGATTATTAATAAACTATGTATTACTTTCTTATTACCAAAGCTCAAAGTGATGAAAAGGGCAACAAATATTCACAGAAATTCCCATGATTCCTATGAATTCCTAAATGTCACAATACAATCAAAAAAATGTGAAATGCAACAAAAGTGAAACTTTTAAATGTTGAGAGAGAGAGAGAATCACAGAATTGCCGGAGGTGATTTATTCCCCCCCCCATCATTTGAGCATGTGAGGGGAAAATAAAAAAGCCCACAAGATAAACATGCACATGATTAAGCTTCTCCAGTGCCTCCTGGCTTTATTCTAAATAGAGAAATCAATAGGATTATCCACCTAATGACAGTTAAGCTGACCTCACCTTTCAATTGATCATCGAATCCATCGAGATAAATTAAGCTGTTATGAGGATTTTAAGGCCGCCTGTCATGGAATTATATTCATCATATCTGTAAATGTCACCAAGTCAGAGGATCATCAGTGAAGGACAACAGCATGCTGTCATAGATGTAGTCTATCATTTCTTCCCTTGCGTTTTGTGTTGACTGTCAGAAATTCAGTCCTTGATATAATATAATTCCTGTCTGGTTGACACGAGCTTACTGAATGCAAGGACTCGGTGTTCCTGACTGCTGGCAGCTCACTTTCTTCAGTGCACAAGATGAATTGAAGTGTAGGGTATCAGATACCAGATGAGAACAGGTATTGTTAGCATTTCAGAGTGAAAAAAAAAAGTTGGGGAAGAAAGGTGGAATATAGAAAATAAGAAGAAAGATCAAGATTTGGGATAGTGTGTAGTGTATCCATCCCCGGTCAAAGTAAAGTGTATATATATACAGTGTGTGTGTGTATATATAAAATATATATAGAGAGAATTACATTTTCACATTCCCACATCCTTTCTCATTACAAAGAACTGGATTTTTCAGCAGGTGAATTTATTCTCACTTGGTCTAGCTATTCCTGAATTATTATACCTTGAGTGGTTCATACAGTATGAGGTGGCAAAAAACACAAAAGAATGGATGCACCATACTGAGCTGGTGTGGATAGAAATGCTCGTTTAAAACACCGGTGTGGTGCATTTTGAGTAAATGTTACATTAATGTTGAATGCATTTATTATTATTATTATTGTTATTATTATTATTAATAATAATAATAATAATAATAATAATTTCATTATTTAACCCACTGCATCCAAATTCTTTGTTTTGGTACACGGTAGTTGCACTGTTTCCTACATTGGAAGAAAAGCACTAAATTACAATTGTATTAGTTTTAATGATAAAGTTATATCATGATATGGAATGTAATTATCAATGTTAATGTTGTTGAAGTCCCCAAACACTGCCCTATAAGATGCAGTTTATACTCTTTTCAATTACTTACCCATTTCCTGAAGGTCTCATAATCAAGTCTTGAACAGTTGAGCTGGATTACAACTGAAGCTTTATTCTCTAAGGTGGATCTCCAGAAATAAGGTAAGTGATAACGGCCTTAAGGACACAATTCCTTATTAACTTGATTTGGAAAGAATTTGAGAAACAGATATTATGCACAAAAAATAATCTCAGCTCAGCTCATTTATTTATTTATCTTTTTTTGAGGGAATTTGCAGAATGTCTTTTTGAATTGAAAATTAATTGGATGTAGTTATTTTTCATGAGAAAATGCCCCACGGGCTTTTCGAAATAGTTCACATCATGTGCAATGTTGTGTAAGTATCTACTGGCCACTTTAATAGTAACACCCATCCACCTGCTCTTTTATGCAGTTATCTAATCAGCCACTCCCTTG
>JAOANJ010000006.1:18517388-18529495 GCA_026413345.1 Ariopsis seemanni | reverse complement strand
TCTTTGGACTGTGGGGGAAACCGGAGCACCCGGAGGAAACCCACGCAGACAACATGCAAACTCCGCACAGAAAGGCCTTCGCCGGCCACGGGGCTCGAACCCGGACCTTCTTGCTGTGAGGCTACAGCGCTAACAACTACACCACCGTGCCGCCCCTCTTTCGAAGTAAATAAGAAAAAAAAAATGCAGCTTGTTAGGTTACCAAGAAACCGCAACCCCCTGTCCTGAAGATGTTTCTGTGTCAGCTTTATTTCTGACTGTTACAGAGCACTGACACTGGAGACTCCTTCCCAAAATGTTAAAGGTGCTGACTGCAAAGCCATCTGAAATTTTCTTTTCTTTTTTTTTCTGTACATGGCATTTTCCTATGTCCTGCAAGAACAATATCATGCAGACAATATGTGATTATTTTGATGTGCTGAGGGTTGCTTTTCTCCAATTTGGGACCATTTTCCTACCTCTTGAGGTAAAAGGTATGACCCTACAGAAACAGGTGGATATGAGGAGTTTTAACTAATTAGCATAACTATGGAACTGTGTCACACCAAGATGGCAACTTGTGGAAAACATTGTGACTCTGCATCAGCCTTGGAGAGTTTTGAATCACAGGTATGTAATTTGTGGTTGACATTCGTGAATAGATCCGTGAAACAAAGGACGAATATATCTTTTCTCTCTACCTGCTTTTGTGTTCTTGTTTCTTTCTCTGTAAGATCAAAACATTAGGTGTATAACTCTGTACTTGCTACCGTGGAGTTAAGCCCATGCATTCTAAGACTAAGATATGAGGGTACTTCAAAAATTTCTGTACCTCACACGGAAACAAGGGGCGTAACTCCCATTTTGGGCTACAGCTGTATACTATTAAGCCTTATATCACTGTCCACAAAAACTCAAATGAAAGAAGCAATCACAGAAAAAAAGGAGAGGAAAGCTTCAAGCTGGCGTGATGTTCCTTCAGGACAATGTGCCCGTCCACACAACATAGGTGGCAGTGACAGAAGCAGCCAAATGTGGCTTTGAACTGTTGCCCCATGCACCTTACTCACCCAACCTGGCACCATCTGACTTCTGTCTGTTTCCCAAACTGAAACCCCACTTACATGGTCACCATTTTCAGAGTGATGATGAAGTCATCCATGCTGTTGAGGAGGATATGGAGGCTCAAGATGTGACTTCCTTCTGTGAAGAGATAGCAAAGCTTGAATATTGGTGGACCAAGTGCACTGAGGTTAAAGGAGGCTATATTGAAAAATAATGCAAGAACAGTCTTTCTCCTGTGACGTTTTCTGGGTGAGACTGAGAACTTTTTGAAGTACCCTCGTAGCTAAGCACTAGCTAGAATGATTTAGTTATCTGTCCAGAAAAATGACATGACAGCTAACCTTGCTCTCTCTTGCAGTTACACTCACTAGGCAGACTTTCTTTTTCTTTTCCATTGGCTTTTAGCTGGTGGGAGAGCGGAGTTCACCTTGTTTGCCCATGCTGACTTGTTTTGGTTTAAGGTTGGTCAAACACGCCCCACGGTGGTCAGGTAATATTGTTGCTCACTTGCTTTGGCAATCTCCGGAATCATAAAACTGCAGGACGCATTTTATCTCGACTAAACATTTACACATAGGATACACGGTGTATACAGCATCACAGCATCTTGAAATGCCAACATTTTGCCCAGAATTCAACTTTGCAGTCAGAACCTTTAAATGTCTCCTCAGAGAATGTGTCACCATATCAATAATTACGTACATTTTTTTTTTCCGTTTATGTGGCGCGGCCACCATACAAGTCCTTGGGTAAGTACTACAGAATTGATAATGTATTAGAACCATTGACTGTTGAAAACCTGAATGGCGTGGCCCTGTTCACTCCTGTTCTATAGAAATGAAGGCAAAGTACCTCTGCCATGCTGCCAAATTTGCATCCAGCCTCTGCACACTAGATACTTTCTCCTTCTTGAGTTTGTGTAGTAGAAACAAGAGGTTCAACCAAAATTCCTTTGGTAGACCCGCCCCCTTCCAGCACATTGCAGAATGTGTTCATGGTGGAAATCAATCTTACATTTATCCAGATAGCTCAAATAGCTTCAGCTGGAGATATTTCAGTAATACGTTTGCGTCTAATATGGACATTTATTACTTGGGCATGAACTGGACATTTGCCAATAGATTAACTGTGGTTTCTGGAAGAGCAGGTGGTTTAGACCACAGTTGGCAGTGCACAGTGTCGGTTAAAAACTCATTATTTTGGACACCTACGGTACTTATAAAATCCATCTTAAGTGTCATTGGTAGTGGATGTGTTCACTGCAGAACAAATGGCTTTTGTGCAAATTTTGATAGCTAGCTGGCTGGTGGCTATATGCGCTAGTGTGTTTAAGCTAGCACAATTAAACTGGCCTTTTTCCTGTTAAACATTTCAATGTTTCAAAGGTTTTTAATATACTTTGTTAACAGTATGGAATAGGACATGTGTCCAGAAAAGTTCAAATAAGTATGTATATGATGGTAAATTCTGTGGTGAAGTTAGCTGGCTGGCTGTAGTGGGTCTTCTCAGAGAAAGCTGTCAATCACTTCATTCCCAAGTGTAGCCACACCTTCTTACTTTATAGAAGCATAATGTTTTTAAAACTAATTTCTGGGGGGAAATAAATGGGTAGGGCTAAAAATTGTACTGCACCCAGCCAGCAAGGGTGCAACACCTGTGATGGCTTCACTTTTTGTTGAAGAAAATTTAATTAACTAACAGCTGACCAATCAGATTCAACAGCACTGTGGTATACAGGTTTTTTTTTTAAATTTAAAACATAAAATACATGTAGGTTCTTCTTAGAGGTCCACACATGTCTTGGGAATACCCGATTGTAAGCACCCTTTGGTCAGATGCCGCGACTGTGTTGTGGAACACAAAAAGCATCCATCTTACAGAAAGCCTTCCACAGTTGCTTTTGAAAGATGACTCTCACCCGTAGCTCTGCCTCAAACACCACAAATCCTTCTGCAGTTCTAATAACAAGGGAATCCATGATGCATTTGGAGATTTGTTTTGATCTGCTGACACTTGACTTGTGAACCTAAAGATTTTGCTTTTACATCAGACCTCAGGGAGCAAATAAGAAAATCATCAGAGCATAGGCAAAAGTAAGATTAAGATATAAAAATAAAATATGCATGCCATATATCCAGTGTGACCAGCATGGCTGAAAATCAGTGATGAATTGAAAAAGAATTAGATCGTTCTCACTTATGACTGAATGATCCTAAAATAATAAGATGTGATGTGAAGGAAAAGTTTTTGTTTGTTTGTTTGTTTTCAAAGAACGAGAAGAACTGGACTGAAGACAGCCTAATTTTTGCTCAAGTCTTGATGGTTAATACTATTGTATTAAGTTTGAGCTACATTTGGGAGCCAATTATGGTGTTTTCTTAAATGATGTGGTCGAGTTTTCTCAGGCTGTCCACGCTTGCCTACAGGCACCCAGTCATGTTGAATCTTGCCTGGCAAAGTAATTGATTTATTGTTACATGAAAGTGCTGTGTGTTTTTTGCAGGCAACAGACCGAGAAAAAGATCCCATTATGTACAGCATCCTCAGTGGAGATCCTGATAACATCTTTGAACTTAATCAAACGTAAGCTCTCATTCAAGGGTTTCACAAAAGTTGTGCTCTGACAGTTGAGTTTATTTTCCTCGCCAGGAAATGCTGATGTTCTAATTTTACACTGAGACCTTGTGGAAATAGCTGAGGGACTCATGGCCTCTGCATTTTATTATATTGGTTTGCCACTTACCATTTGTCTTTGTCATGAATCAAATACAGAACAAGATTGTGAATCTAGATTTGGTGGGGAAGGATGACATTAATAACACGATGCAGCCTCAAAGAAAATTGGCAGAAAAGATGGCAACAGCATCACAGTACTCTATACTATACTGTTCTGTACAGTCACTGAGATGATTTGTTCCATGAAATACCAGCCCATGCCAAATTCACATACTTTTTCCTTTGATACTCTACGATTGCACAATTATACTCATTCAATCAAGATTATTTAGTCTTATCTCCAAGCTGAGTGACCCAGTAATCAACTTCACCATTCTCAAAAACATATGATTCATCTGACATAAGAACCACAAAGCATAGACTTTCATCAAGTCTCAATGAAGAGCTCATACTTTGTGAAGAGGTCTCATCTCATCTCTGGGCTTTACATCATGCTTATGACAGACAATCAAAGGCAGGAAATTGCAAAAAAAATTAATAAACCTGCCCTATTAGAGTTCTTGATAAGCAACAAATAAGCAATATTAAGATCACTAGTTGTTGTTCACCACCCTCTTCCAAGTCACTACATCAAATCCATATACGGTAAACCTAAAAAGGTGCCTGAAGACAGCTAGCATTGAATTGATGAAGAGTAATGCTTGTAGACCTGAACATATAAACCAGACTTTGAAATTTAAGTCTGTAGAGTTTACAAAGCCCACATTATGCTGAGCTGTGTGTTGACCGGAGTGGACATTGGGTGGTTTAGAGACACTCCAGGCTGTCCACCCACTCACATACTTGCACAGACTCAAGCTCTGAAATCAAATTAGTTGAACCTCAAATAACCTCGACCTCATGTCATCACTGGAGTGATCTTAAGTGGAGATAAAGGACATAACTGTTCATTTCAGCCCAGTAATACAACGTACATGTCCGACAGAACTTCAGAAACATGTGCACAGCTTAAAATAAGTCCTTTAATTTTTCTCTTTGGGGGAAATACCCTTTATAGAACCCTATAACAGAGGGTTTTCATTTCAGAAAAGGCACCAAGTAGAAGCATTTTAGACCCATCTAATGAAGCCTTCAGGAACCTTTTTGAGGATACCTCAAAGTATGACTAGATACTACACGTCCAGTACATGAAAGTTTTCGAAGATTGTGTCATGTTGCCTATTTTCCTTTTCATATTTTCTGTAATTACTCAGAAAAAAACTTGAAAATGTACTCACAGGATCAAACATATATAATTGATCATTAGGTCAATGGTTCTTATAATTTCAGTTTCTCAGGAGGAATCCAGGGCTGTATTTCGATTTAGCTAACATATAGGGCTGGTTAACAGTGTTACAAATGGCTGCCGCATTTCCATGGTGTTTTATTTAGGAACAAATGAGCCTGTTAGTGCGACTTTCAACAAAGTAATGACTCACTATGTCTCTATTCGGGCTGTGCATTCTTTCTACATTTTTAACCTTACACCCCATTCCTTCACACATGGGACAAACAAGCAAGAGGCTTATAGTTCATCATGAAAGGACTCTATTAAACTTTTGTAAAATCCATTTGTCTGCTACTGTGGTTTTCATGCTGGCGTATTGATGCCTTGCAGGTCGGGTCTCTTGCTACTGGGAAAGATGCTGGACAGAGAGCGCATGGATCGCTACACACTGATCGTTTCTGCCTCCGATGGCAGGCCGGACGGGGTAAGAACATGGCTAGATGTTAAATCAAACAACACTGCAGATGAGATTCACACCTCCTTGAATACAATTCTCTTTCAACCAAGAAGTCACTTGCCCAAATCCGTGTGCAGCCTGAACAGAATGAACCTTAGCGCTGCTTCCCAAGAAGCTCTGAACCTCTAGAATAATATTAGGTGTTAGACATGGATATGGCAGCTAGCAATATTTGTTGGTCATTGAAGATCTGTCCTGGGACAAGAATTTGAGATTATTGTTCTTCTCAAATGGCCTTTTCAGAGGCTATGCACTTCACTCCTCTTTCTCAGTTTATGGTCCCTGCTGTGCTTTTTTTAAGTGCATCTAACTGCAGAGTCGCTGTGATTGATCTGGATAGAGTATCTCACTATGGAGTGATCATGCTGTGATGATGGTGGTAAAGAGCAGAGAGGCTTTTTTTGTGTTTTAATCACGGAGCTCACTCTCTTCATTTCAAATCTACTGTGAGCTGGCATAATTTGCAAGCTATTCTCTGACGAGCAGATTAGTTGAAGCCTGCCATGCCTGGCAGTGTAGAATCAAGTCATTGTACAGCTGGGTTTCAAGTTAGCCTATCTCAAACCAGATGTCTGGAACAATTTGTTGACAAATATATCCAAGAACTGCCTACTTTCTCAGAAAAAGGTTAGTTTATTCAACCTAAAAGCTTTTAATGGCATGATGGTGAGACTTATTTGAATCCAGTTCCTAAATCTTGGTCTGAAAGGCTTACTTAAGCTTGTGGCATGCAAAAGGAAAACAGATTGCAACCTTCAAGATCCTGGAGTTTGTTGCAAGAAAAGTGGCCAAACGATACTGATCCAAGTCTAATTTTGAGACAAAGAGTTAGCCATGTTTTCTAATAGCTTTCTACTTCCTGTACTACCCCAAGGATACTTTTGCTGAGGCTTTGGTGGTTTATTGGTCAGAAGACCGCATTCAAATCCTGGCATGGCCAAGCTGCCACTGTGGGGCCCTTGACCATTATCTGCTCAGCTCAACTGTAAGTCACTTTGTATAAAAGCATCTGGCAAATGTGTAAATGCAAATGGAAGCCTTGATAAGCAGTTTCCAAATACAGGTAATTCCTTTCTAACATCGAGCTTGTTGAGCAGATTCCTGACAGCACATTTATCACAACAGAAGCTTGGAAGGCATGTATGTCCCTTTTAGTGGTGCTTTAGCATTGCAACACTGCAACCTTTACAGAAAATGAATACAAATGGCTCTCTTGTGGCCAATGTGTAACCAGTATGATTTAATCAGAACCCCCTTTAATTGGCAGAAGCCAATTTTCCCTTCGTTCTTTGGGAGAAACTGATATGTTTCTGTCTCTTGAATGGCAAAATATAAAGTCTTTCACTTGCACATACTCTCACCTTTTTCTCCTTGGAACTTCCCTCCGTTCCCTGTTCTTGTTGCCTCCAATTACAGTTGAGAAAAGTTTCGACAGGCAGGAAGAGTAATCCAGAAATCCAGCGCAATCTTTGATATGCAGTGACCTTCCTTCAAGTACTTGGTCATTAGCCAATTTTTTAAACATCAAGTGCTCTGTAGGGCAAAAGTGTGAACAGATCCCTAAGTGATCATGAACAGATCCCTAAGTGAAGCCGACCTACTTGACCTTCACTCTAGGAGAGTTGTTTCTGCTTGCTCTGCACAGTTGGGGGGGGATTTATAACAGCAGTGCTCCAAGCCAGACATGCCTTGATCAAGCTGCTTTCTTTTATGTTGGATGGGTACCGGTATGCACCACAGTGCTGTTAAAGTAATTTGTTCCCCTGATTTGTTCTATGTTTGTATCAGCAAATGTCCAGATTGGTTAGCTTGATCCGTATCTGTATACTGTTAGATTATCTGGTGACAAGAGATGGCAAATGAGTCAACCTTAAGCCTTCTGATTGTTCCTGCTGAAAGCATTCAGGTAGTGTCATGTGAGGTTGTCAGTGATGGAATCGAACTGATGCAGGCAAGAGTCATTGACAAAGTTAGAAGAAAATGAGACAATATTGACAACATGTATAAGCACATGACATGGAGGACAAGCATGTGGGACTCAGTAAAAAATACCTTCTTCCAGACTTCACCCTTCTTGACAAAGAGGATTAAGATTCTTATAAAGGCACAAATGAGTCCAGTGAGATGCAGTGTTCAGTATGACAAGAAACAAGAAATTCTGTCACAAAACCACCATTTAGAATGAGATGCTCTTTGTTTTTGCAGTTGGTTAACATGTTGTGTAGTGTCTGCTCAGCTTAATGTCATTTTATGGAAATGTATGAAAATTTCCCCCATTATGAAAGTCATTGAGTAATTCCATGCTGCTGTACAAACATCAATGACAAACTGAAAAGCAAGTGCGTTTATCTTTTAGCTTAAAGCACCGTCACGCCTGGCACAAACTAAGCGTTACACTGACTTAATTCAACCTCAGCAGGCTTTATAACCACCACATGAAATATTTACAACCACAATCTGTCAAACACAGCACCATTTAAAACCTTTAACCAAGAACTCCAAGGAGCAATGAAAGCGCTTTATCTAATTTACTGTATTTTCCGTCACCCCCTGGCACTTAACCCGGGTAGATATTAGAGACCTGTGTATCTTCATGGATGTGATAGAGGTCTATAATCAATTGACTGTGGAATGATGTGAATAGACTGAGCTGATGGAAGAGAAGTGAGTGAAGGAAATAGAGCTTGTACCGGTATCTCCCAGAATTGACTGCAATTTCTCAAAGACTCATTTGAGTCATTAAAATATAAGTTCTGTAGCTGAAGCTCAAGGTTATATCAAATTTCTGGACATCTGAGGGTAAATATTAAACTCTGAAAATAGTAAGTCCATATTTACTCGAGTACAACTAGCAGAATATTTTATGGGCAACATGGGGGACTTTATGCAGTTTCTACAGAATACGCAATAGAGGATGATTGATATTAATTAACACAATGAAGCGTTTCACTATCACAGCCAGCTTGATACAGCCTCATTGGTCTGGAAGAGAAACCAGGTACAATGATGACAGTAATTTGAATAGAGTATGGCATTATCATAACAAATACTCTCCCCCTGCAAACTAGAAGTGGCCAAGATCCTAGAACTAGGGTCCAAAAGTCTGAGAGTGCAAGTGAAAATACTTCTATTATGCATTCTTTTCTAATTTAAGACAAAAATTGTCATGTAACTGATAAGAATTTAAGCAAAAAAAGGAATCTTTTAAATATTTACATGAATTTCAGAGTTTTCATATTTGGTATGTCTCTTTTTTCCTTTAATGACAGTATGGACTTGAGCTGACATAGACTCCACAAGTTTGCGCAAAATCTAAAAAAATAAAAAGAGCCATTTCTGATCAAATCCATCAGCATGTTGTCTGAACACAAGATTAGGCTTCGGGAAAACCTGATCTTTTGGACATGGTCAGGTCATGGTCAGGACATGGTCATCATAAATTTGCTTAGTACAGTGTCTTGAATATTTAATATTCAAGATATTGAAATTTTAATTTCTTTGTCCCACATGTTTAAAAATTCCCAAACCTTCTGTTTGGGCGCATGTGGTTTTCAATTCAAAGGTTTTTCTTTGTTTATTAATTAAAAGACGCGTCATGTCTTAAAGTAATGATGGATGTCGTTTCTCTTGACTTAGTTGAGCGGTTCTTCATAATATGGATTACGACAGTTGTGGAATAGGGCTATTTACTGTTTACTGTTTGATCTCAAACGCATTAAGAAGGCAAGAAACTCATCCACTAATGAACTTTTGACAAGGCACACCTGTTAATTGAAAAGCATTCCAGGTGACTACCTCATGAAGCTGGTTAAGATAATGCCAGTAGCGTGCAAAGCTGTCTTTTTTTTTCACCTCAAATGTTTCATAGAAATGTCTTAAAACTTTTTAAGTACTTTAAAAAAAAAACATGTGAATACTATTTCTTCCTTTAAATAACATTTAATAGTTTATTTCCTTGTAAGTAAGAGATCTTTTTCATTGTGACATCTGTTCATTGATATCCTGTGATAAATAACATTTTTACCATGGGAATATTAAAAGATTTAAATGACTTAGTTGCATACAGTCTTAAAGCTTTTCTATTTCTGACCTGGCCTAAAGGCGTGGTCATCTCATAAAATATATATTTTTTTATCGAAAATGTTTGCAAATAAATGTCTGAATGTTCTGTTGTATGGTACACCACAGAGCTGTTCGGTTCCGGTTCTACCAAGAACATGCAGACACACAATGGGCAGTAGGTAACATTTACATTGGACCTGCATGTGTGAACCATTGTGGAGGTCATGGCGACTGTATAGATCAGCACTGCCTCTGTGATCCAGGATTTGCTGGACAGAATTGTTATGCTAATTCAGTTTTGAAGGTAAAGTTGGTTTACAATACAGTCTTTACTCCTACAACACACAAGCAAGCATACATGTAAATATTTGTATTTACAGTTGTTTGTACTTTTTTTTTTTTTTAGGGAACCCTAAAGGAGAATTTTGAATGGCAAGGGTCCCATGGTTCACAGTGGCAAATTTTGGAGGGAGGTCATCCATGCACAGACTGCAGACCACTGGTTGACGGAAAGGCTTTTTATTTTAGTGGAACTAATACTAGGCAGGCTGTCACCACTGACCTTGATCTACGTGGAGCCAAGTCAGTACTGAAGTTATTTTACAATGACAAATTTTGTTTTGTTTTAAGAACAGATAATTTAGAGAGTATCTGCACTTAAAAATGTATTTGTAATTGTATGAAAATACCTTATCAGTTCATGGTGTTTCAAAAAAAAACAAAAAACCTGCTGACTCTATTCCTACTCTTCTATTGTATCTCATAATGGGGTGTATTAGGTTTGTCGAGTACTGGACCAGAATCGGAAGTGAAGACAATATGACTATATGTCATTATTCATCTTGTAGAACAGAAGGTGTATTACTGGATTATTCTTCAGATGGAGGTTTGTTTAAGGCATTTTATGATCTTAGCCTAACAGCACTATTCATTTTCAAAATGACAAAGAATGAATTCTCCTCTGCTCTGTCTCTCTCTCCCCCCATCTTTCTCAAACACACACACATACAAAGGTATATCATGGACACTCCTTCATGAGATGGATTATATGAAGTATTTGTCAGTAAGGAGAGATTACATTCTGTTGCCGGAGGGAGCACTGACCAATGCTACACGCCTGCGCTGGTGGCAACCATTCAAGGTGTCTTCAGGTTTGGTAACCCCCAATCCTGACCGTGCTCAGTGGGCCCTAGATAACATTCTGATTGGAGGGTCTGAAATCAACCCTAGCACCCTCCTGGATACCTTTGATGAAGGTATTAAGCATTTTGAATGCTATATTGTTTGATGAATAGAGTTACGTTTTCTCATTATAGACATAAAACTGGAGGAAAGATGCGCTGATCTGGAAAAGCATACAGCTTCTTAGATAGCCACATAAATGTAGATGTACCAGTATAACAGCTTTAATGGAAGAGCATATGAGAATATGCCATAATTACAATAAATGTGCCTAAATTTATTAAATAACCCTATCCTCTCTCTCGCTCCCTCAACAAACCCTCAGAGAGTATATTTCATGAAGAAAGCTGGAGATTTTATCCAAATGGCATGCGAACAGTTGGTTTTTGTGGCAATCCTTCTTTCCACCTTTACTGGCCCAACAAAAACCAGGATGGAACTGACAACATCCTGGCTACTCGAGAGCTTATTGTTCAACCAGGATACATCTTGCAGTTCAAGGTCAGCAGTGAATGTTATAATTATATATTACTTTTTTATTTTAAAAGTAGGGCTATTAAATGTTATTTTTATTTATATAGCACATTTCAAATAGAGATGCAGTTCAATTTTCTGAGCAAAACATGCTTCAAATAAAGCAAATTATTATATAGCTAACAAAACAATGAAGAAGGAATAATTAGTCAAATAAAATAAATAATAAAATATAGTCATAAGTGGCAATGCACAGAGTCCCAGCACACCACTGCAAGCAGTGACCATATTGCAGTATCTCAGTGTCTGGGAGGGATATGACCCATCTTATAATAATACATTGTGCCATTTTATATTGATAGTGATCAATAATAATTTTCTGATATATGTGAGATACTTACACTTTTGGTCACACTATTGGTCACACTCCAAAAAAATATCATGTCTAAGCTCCTGTTAGATCATGTTAGATATTTATCACCAAAAGCACAACATGTCCTAATAGTATTCATATAGGACTAGTTTGGGTAGCTTAATGATTTTTTCTGGTCTATTTCCAGGTGACCACAGTCACCAAAAGCCTTCCATTTGGCCATATGCTGTGTTGCATGCAGATATAGGACCAGATAGGAACTGTTCATAGTTTTTGCCTGTTTGGTATAGCATCTAAATTTCTTGTTGGTTGTACTATTAACAGTTGATAGCTTAAATGTGTAGTAAGATTCAAGCTGCATGTTGAATGTCAGTCTCACCAGAATACAATGCAAACTCATGGTTTTGTATGTGACATTTTCCAAAAACAACTTTAAGTAATTTCAAGTAAGTTATTGCTGTGTCCCAGCAAGAAAGAACTGTAGTCATTCAAAATACTCTCTGAGATCGCTG
>JAOANJ010000006.1:18024118-18038298 GCA_026413345.1 Ariopsis seemanni | reverse complement strand
ATTTTAACGGGGTGTGTACACTTTTTATCTCCACTGTACCTTCCAAATGCTGTAAATGTAAATTACCATCATCTTCCAAATGGGCATTTTGTTGGATATGTTGTTTTGTACATCTGAAGTTTCCAGTTTTATTCCAACATTGTACTCTTTGAAACAATCTGTTGGCATAATGGCTATTTTTCACCTTTGCAACTATTTGCATGGTGGCTCTATTGATCACAATATTTTGGGTTGAGGCCATAGTGGAGAGGGATATAATATTATTGGCAACGGTCCCTAAAAAACCCCATAGATTTATAAGTAGTTAAGCCAGTCAGTGCAGTGCTGAAAGCCATGAAAACAATATACCAGTCCTAAAATACTACATTTCTGAACTGACCTATGAGGTACCTTCTACTTGCCAGAATTCAAGAATGGGAAGGAATGAAACTGTGCAGTACATGAATATGGAAAGACTAGAGTTGTCTGGTGATCTGGTGCCATAATGAATGAATAAAGTAGATGAATTAATATTGAAAGAGGTGAGGTAAAGTACAATCCAAGCATATAGCCAAATAGTTATGAGCTAAATGCCATCCTCAGACCTTAGACCTTACTGAGTACAGCCCTTACAACCTTACAGCCACTCCATCAGAACCTCTCAAATATCACTGAGCATTACAATTAGTTTTATTTTATTATTTTTTTTTATTTGAATTCACAGTGGAACCAACACTTTTAATGAATACATTTTAATGGTGTTGAAAAAGTGAATAATGGCAGAAATGAACATGTCCTTGCAACAAAAAGGAACTCTGGAGGGTATTTAGGGCTATGAATTAATACTCTGGAGGCCAAAATATAGAAGGAGAAACCCTGGTAGGCCACAGATGACTTTCATAGACAGATTACAGTCAGATACTGGATTGAGACCAGAGATTACAATCGAAAATGAGCGATTGTATTTCCCCACTCCGCCATCTTGAAACTGCCATGCTTGATATGAAAACAGTAATATGTGATATCAAATGGACTTTTAATAATTTCAGTACGTTTTTTGGAATAGATTTTGCTCTTAGTTGGCAAAACATATGCTGTCAAGCAGGACAAGAGACATAATCCAGTAAATGCGTAATGATTGACAGTGAGTTGAATTTGTGATATGCTCAGAAGTGACTGAAGTTATCTATGAAGTTGCCCACAATTCAAGGTTTGTTATGACTTAACTACAAATATCCAAAGACACCAAAGAATTAGATTTTCAATCCATGTTTCAGGGATCAACAACTGATCCTTAACATGCACAGCAGCAGAAATTCCAGCTTCCAGTCCCTAAGCAAGCATAATAAACCCCTTCCTATATCAAGATGAGTATTTATTATTATTATTATTATTATTATTATTATTATTATTATTATTATTGTGACCATAATTCAGAGTTGTGCTAAAGAACATGGAATTGTGCTAAGAGACTTTAGAACTTGTGCTAAAAGACTTTTGTGCTAAATAACCGGATACCGATTATAGCACCGAAAAACAAATCACACCCTCAGAAGCCTCTCTTTATTATTGGTTTTGAAGTTAATAGGACAGTAAAAAAAATCAGCTTGGTATTTTGCTAAGAAACTAGAAAGTGCAAAGTAGAGTCCTCTGTCCAATACACATTGAGGTATGATGAAGTTGTGTGGAGATTATGTCTGTTCTCTAATTTGGTGGAAAGATGGAGAATTATATAGAATGAAAGATGATTTATCCTCATTGTGGCATTTATATTGCTAATTATGTTAGCTGGTTGGTGTATTTTTCTGTCTGGCATGGACCCAGTCTTTGCATCATGGAGGTATATCTGTGTCATTTTCTGGCAGTTAAGTACTAAACACCTACTACTCAATAATAGTGAATCTGGGAGCTACTATAAGTCACAGAGAGGAAATTGGCTGACTGGGAAGGGGATCATATTCAAAGTAACATCTTACTGAGAATATGTGAGGATTTGCAGCTAAACTGGGAGAACAATGAAGAAGAAAAAAAAAAAACAAAGAGATTTTTTAAAGTGGCCCCAGACAGCATTATAAATTAACATTTCCTCATTTTAGGCATCTCAGTTACACCATTAGCCATCAGCAACTGTCGAACATATGAAATTGCATAAATCAATGTGTAAATCTATCTCTGAACATCTAGCTCCCCTGTATTGACACTAGAAGTAATGCTCTGTGCCCCAAGGAGGCTTGATATCATTGGCTAGTGATGAGGGGATGTTTTCTCTTTCATTTCCACCAAGCTGTCTCACCTCCCATGAAATATGCATAAGGCAGGCAATACAGAGTGGTAGACTGGAAGGCATTTTTAACACCAGAGGTTAAAGATTCCTGTAGGGATGTTCACCTGTGAAAAGAACATGTGCGATAAAAAGATATTACAGGATGCACAGAGCATGAGGAAAGGACTTTATTAGAGATGTATCAGAGCAGCCATGCTCAGGTGTGATCTGCATGCTACTGTATATGGATTTACATATATAGACGTGATTTATCTTTTGTCTTATGACATATAGACAGTTTAGTGTACGTTTGTATAATACAGGCACTTCAAAAGATACTTGTATTTTATGAGACCTGCCAATACAGTGCTGTGCAAAGGTCTTAGGCACATGTAAAGAAATGCTGTAGATCAAAAAATGGCTTAAAAATAATGAAATGAAATGTTTCCACATTTGAAAAATACTATAAACAGTAAGCAGTAAGGCATGATAAATGAAACAAAGTCAGTATTTGGTGTGAGACGACCCTTTGCTTTAAAAAAAAAAGACTGCTCTGAGAGCACAATATCCCTTGCTACAATATATTGCAAACAAAATTGCAATATGTGTATTACTGTCCTATAACAAAGCCTTTTGCCAAGTTTCGTGAAATTCCTCCAAAAATTGTGAGAGGAGTCGATTTCAGAAGGTGAGAGACCCTTTCCGAGATGAATGGACAGATGGACGGACTTTGCCATGACATAGTCCCCCTTTGGGCCTTTCGCCCAATTGGGAATAAAAATCGCACCTCTTTTTCTTCAGGCCACTCCTCTAAAGCACACGAACGCGCACTGCCTGATTACTGCTGGAGGACGAGTCCACGAGAGCGTGCGATTGTTTGGGGGTGGGGTGGGTGTACGTATGGGGGAAGAGTAGCACGTCGTTGTCCTGTCTGACAACCTGATGTCTCATTCACATGTAAGAAAACACCTTACATTATGATAATGAACAAGATCAAGATTCAAGATTGCTTTATTGTAATTGTGTAAGACAAACAAAGAAATTTGGTGCACTGCCTTATGAAACGGTTCTCAGGTATGCACCTATAAGATTTACAAACATGAAAGATGTACCGATGTAAGGGTTTACAAATGTACAAGGATACAGACAAAATCTACAAACATGAAAGATATACTAATGTACAGACATTCACATAACATACACTGAGCACTTGTGAAGGATATTGCACTCGGTAATAGATATTGGACAGTAGAAGGATATTTAAATAATATTGGCTGGCTTTTTTCATGGTCTATCAGATATATTCCATCCAGCTAGCATCATACTGAACAAGTCGAAGACGAGTAGCTGAATGGAATATATCTGAAAGACCATGAAAAAAAGCCATCATTATTATACATATACATACTCTTCATATCAACATTCTCGAAGGCCAACATGAGCTTACCTGCGACTTGGTGCTGTTAGCGCGGCAGTCTAGTTCCCTTCTAGCTGGTGTAGTGTTAGCGAAGGCCAATGCTAGCGCTGTCAAGCTGAATATTATTATTATTCATTTCCCTGTGTCATTTACTTAGTTACTTTTAAAATCAACATCGACAGCTACACACAGCAGAGCTACCTGGCTGCCAAAATTCTCTCAAAATCTTTTGCTTTTAATGAAGCAAGCCTCACGGCCATGTTTGCGTACAAACTGTCATAGTCGCTCGCTAATGCGGAAGTTTTACATCTCCGACGTGTCTCTTTTCCAGTTTTTCGATGTCCGTTGGTATGTTTTTCTCTTGTAAATATGTGTGAAGAATATATAATGAAGTTTTGGTTGCCTTCCGGGTGTTCAGCGAGTCTTTAATTTCAGTTTTCAGTTTATTTATTTAGTGCTTAAACCTAGTACTGGATTAATCCCGGCTTCTCTCTCTCCTGGCCAACAAAGAAATGGTTGTGCGCATGTGCAGCAGAAAAGTTTTGTCATTGGATCTTCGCATGAGTTCTGATGTGTGACGTCATGTTGTCTTGACAATGTGCAATAGTATAACAATATTGCACGCTCATTATCCATTAAAGAGAGTGGCATAATACATGGAGGATAAGCGGTATGATAGCAATATTGCATGCTATCAGTAAACCCACTAGAATGGAATAGAATGCAT
Organism: Ariopsis seemanni; assembly: GCA_026413345.1. NCBI lineage: Eukaryota > Metazoa > Chordata > Actinopteri > Siluriformes > Ariidae > Ariopsis > Ariopsis seemanni. The sequence goes on along the minus strand of JAOANJ010000006.1, from coordinate 18,033,912 downwards.
GTTTTTATTCCATGGAAAAAGTGGCCCATATGTACCGTATAATAAATCTCTATATGTCACTTGTGAGGAAATCAATGAATTGTTTTGATAAATTTGGGTACTTTTTGTTTGTGAATGTGTCTATAAAAAAAAAAGAAAAAAATTTATACCAACTTCAGTTGATATGAAATTTATCTTCGCGTGTTGGAAAACTCACATTTTTCATACGAAAATTTTTCTTTGCTTCGCTCACTCATTCACCACTCGAAGATAAACTTCATATCTTCATGCCACCACGTAATATCCTTTATGTATTTCATGATTCACAGACAATTCTGTATTGACATGACAAAGAGTCCAAACAGATGACCTGATTTTATGATGACTGTGAAGTCTTAGTAAAGAAAGATGATTGGTGTATTACTAATAGAATTGCTCAAGTCTGTGTGCGTATTTGTCATTCAGGCTGTTTAATGAAGAGGTTTATGGCAGCCCTTTGATAAGGAACCCTTTAAAATAGCACAAACTGTTTTTCACTGACTGTATATTTTGTTGTTGACTCAAAACAGACTGCAGGAAAAAATGACCGAACTGGGATTTTAAAGAACTAGTGGAATGTTCACATCAGTGTGGGAGCTATAGGAGGAGATCAGAAGACACTCAGGGGATGGGTCCCGAAGAGTCTCCACGCCTGAAAGACACGGTATGAAATGTGTGTGTGTGTGTGTGTGTGTGTGTGTGTGTGTGTGCTTGCTACATATTGAGAACTGGACCACATCTTTTACCAACAAAATTAGGACATTTTTGGGAAATTAGGATATTTTGGCTGGTCCTCACTTCTTCAAAGGGCTGTTTGAGGGTTAAGGTTGAGTTTTAGGGTTCAGGTTAGAATGAGTTTCAAGTTAGGGTTAGGGTTGGGGTTAGGCATTTAGCTGTGCTGGTTAAGGTTAGGGTAAGCGGCTAAGGAATGCATCATGTCACTGAGTCCCCATAAGGATAGAAATACAGAAGGGTGTGTGTGTGTGTGTGTGTGTGTGTCCGTCCCAGTCCTGTTGCACTTCCTGGTTGTAGCTCATAAATTTTATTGCTCACTAATTGCGTTCATGTTCTGTTATGGTTGGTTTACCTGACAACAGTTGGAATTATCTATTTTGATGTATCCTGTCCAAAATGCACGATATGGCCAAAATGTTTGTGAACACCTGACCATGACAACCATATGTACTTGCTGAAGATCCCATTCCAGATTTAGTCCCTCCCTTTGCTGTTATAATAAGCTCCACTATTCTGGGCAGGCTTTCCACTAGATTTTGAAGTGTGACTGTGAGAGATTTGTGTTCTCGCAACAACTTGTGCACAAAGCATTTTTTTTTCTTTATGTATTTTTGCATATACATCAGTTGTACTCTGCATGGCACAGGTGCCCTATGTAAAAGATTGTAGGAGAGTCTTGGAGCAGTGCCAAAATAAAAATCTCCTCCACCCAGTCTGAATCTCCTGCCTCAAGGTCAAGAAACTATGGTTTAAGGGAATAGACACACAGAAAGCCTGATAAATGTTTAGGAACCTGGCATGTGAGGGTGCAAAGTTCATGAGAAGGTCTTTATAATTAAATGTTTGAGTACAAATCAAATATACTACAAATATTGCAGAGCAGCCAGCAGGTTTCTGTAATGTGCACATGTGGTAAGCAGGACACACTTACAAAATCTCAAAATGTTTATTAGGGTTGGTCCAGTATTTGTTATCACGGGACATTGCACTGTCAGTCAAAGTTAATCAAAAACCTTAAACATTAACACGGGCTAGGGTTGTAATATGAAGCACAGAACAATGAAACTCAAACCAGGAAACAAGAAACAAGGCTTAAAGGGAGTGGAGACAGGACCAAAAGAGAACACCTAAGCAAAGTCATTTAATGTTTGTTGCCATGGGAACCACAATGTGCGAGGGGAAACTATGATAGAACCCCTTCTTAATGCATGGTTTCCAAAACACAACTCATGATAGAGATAGTGGCCTAGACCCCTGAATAATGTCTTTAGCTTGAAGAATAACTAGAAACATAAGGTTGTCTGTTGTAAAGCAATATTGGTGATATTTAACAACTAAGGTCCATACATACCCCTTTTCCACCAAATCAGTTCCAGGGCTGGTTCGGGGCCAGTGCTGGTGCTGGTTCACAACTTGTTCAACTTGCGAGCCAGCTGAGAACCAGTTTGCTTTTCCATAGCTCGGGGTGCTAAGGGGAGCCACGTCATTACGTCACTGTATACGTCAGTTACGTCACTGCGTTTGCATAAACCTTGGCGCGAACATCGAAGCAACAACAACACGGAGAAGAAGAAGAAGCAGCAACAACAACAACAATAATGGATGACTGCTGCTTTACTGCATCCATGATATCTCGTCGCTTATTTAAAAATGGCGACCTTTCGCGGTCTTGCTATTGTTGTTGGTCTTAACAACTCCGCCCCCCCGCTGATGTAAGCGGTTCTTTCCTCTGGCCCAGCAAAGAGTTGGTGCTAGCCTGGAACCGTTTTTTCTGGCCCCGAACCAGCCCTGGAACTGCTTTGGTGGAAAAGGGGCATGTGTGTCAGCCCTGTGATGAGCTGACGGCCTGTCCAGGGTGTACCCCACCTCTCGCCCATAGTCAGTTGGGAGAGGCTTCAGCTTGCCTGTGACCCTGCACAGGATAAGTGGTTATGGATAATGGATGGATGGTATATGTTTAAACATAATGAACTGATGAGAGGCAATTTGTTGCTGTTACTATAGAAATGTGCAAGTATGCAGAAACAGTGATAAAAACGAGTGTAATGCTACATACAGATAATGGATGGATGGGATAATTTTAACCTTATGGAATGATAGCATTTCAAGTCAATTTGGATATAGTTCATAGTTGTAAAGCACAGGATTTTTTAAAAAGTTTTATGTCCATCCCAATGGACATTAGGTGTTGAAAGATACGGTATTAGAAGACGCTTCATTATTTAGTGTCAGTATGCCAGGTTAGGGAATATTTGTGAGCAATTCATAGCTAAAATATAATGTTACAATATTTTAATCATCATTTATGCCATTAATAAAAATGTAATTTTAGATAATAAAGTTCCTTTGAGGATCCTCCCATTGATGTGACACATCCCTTGAACCCATACAAGTACTTCAAACGGTATATACCAGATGAGCTCTTCAATTTAATGACCAATAACACCAACATTTATGCTGTGCAAAGTGGTACACTAAGTTTCAAAACTGCTAGTACAGGAGAAATCAGAACCCTAGTTGGTCTCCACCTAGCTATGGGAGTGATGAAATTGCCAAGAGTGTCCATGTACTGGGAAGCTGGGATGGACATTGGCATTTTTAGAAACACCATGTCCTGTGACAGATTCTTCCAGCTCCAATCACATTTGCATTTGGTCAACAATATAGAGAAACCAGAAGAAAACCTTGATGTGTTCTTCAAAGTACGTCCTCTCTACAATGCCATACATAGAAGATGCTTAGAGCTTCCCATGAAGAAAACCTTTGTACTGATGAACAAATGGTGCCATTTCATGGAGCTCTGTCTGTCAAGCCATATGTTAAAGGCAAACCAAACCCATGGGGAGTGAAAATACATTTCCTATGTGGCAAAAGTGGCATGGCCTATGACTTTCTGATGCATCAAGGTACTACAATGGAGCTGGCAGAACATACCAAGAAGCAGCTGGGACATGGAGCTGCAGTGGTGACCCACCTCAGCCAGTGGTATATAACCAAGGCCAACCTTGGTTATATATTATCAAAGATAATATATCAAAGAAATAATTATCAAAGAACAAGGTTATATACCTTGTTTTTTGATAATTATTTCACAACACACAATACTTTGGAAGTACTGGCTGAGAAGAAAATTCATGCTGCTGGGACAGCAAGGATCTGCTGGTTTGCAAAGCTTCTGCTGCAGTCTGACAAAGATACGTCAAGTAAGGAGCGAGGAAACTGTGATGAAGTCGTAAGCTGTGATGGCAAGGTGGTACTTGTGAAATGGTTTGATCAATTGTCATGGCCTCTAATTTTGTTGGTGTTGGCCGTGTGGATGAGGTGCAATGGTGGGACAAAAAGCAGGCCAGATTTCTGAAGGTCTCCCATCCAGAGGTGGTTAGGCTGTACAATGAAGCAATAGGAGGTGTTGACCTACTGGATCAACTTTGTCTGTACAGAACTGAAATTTGGTCTAGCCTGAGAATGATCATGCATGCTTTTGACCTGGCTGTAGTTAACAGTTGGTCTGAGTACAGGCTGGATGCTGAGAAGGCCAAAATGCCCCAAAAAAGACACCCTGGATCTCCTCCATTTCAAACTGAAGGTGTCCCAATGTCTGGTGAGAGCACAGAAGACAGTGGGAGCAAAACACTGAAGATCCAGCAGGTCTCCTAAGCCAGCTCGTGTCCATCAATACAAACCATAAGCTAAGGATATAAGGCCCCTACCTGAAGTACAGTTTGACATGGTGGACCACATGCCAAGTTATGATGATAAAGAGGCCACCAGATGCAAGAGGCTATACTGAAACATTCACCTGTGTTTTGTGCCAAACAGAAAGAGAATTGGAGAAGAGTAAATATCAGCTGGGTAAAAATGTTTTCACGCAGTAGAAAAAAAATCAGGTCTGAAGGGGGTACAGAGAATGAAACCAGACAGTTAATTAACACAGTCCACTAAACTGTCCAGATGTTCATCACAGATAAGTCTGCACTCCCAAATGATGACTAAGAACACTAACACATTAATGTGGCTGGCAGATGCTCATCACCATCACAAGTACTAATCCAGGTTAATAAATATTCAGCTCTTCTCACAAAACAGGGATATAACCTCAAATCTGCCATTGAACAGTTAGCACCCCTCCACTGGAAGGCTCAGGTGACTGTAATGCAAGTCATCTCACTTCAATCAAAGTCATTTGCAGTACACTGGAAAACACTGGTGGGAGCCTAAAAACAGAAGCAAGCCAACACATTGTAGAGACAGTGATCAGACAACTTAAATTAAGTCTCATCCAGTTATTGATTGGAGTCTCTTAAATGCTATTCATGGAAAAGTAAAACAAATTAAAGTTCAACCCTTTAGCACAGAGATTGCCTTTCTGTCATTGGAATTCGATTGGACATGAGAATTCCAATGATGTTCTGTCAATCATCTTTACTATCTGATCAACTTCATATCCAAACTCATATTTCACGTATCAAATGACACAAGGTAGCAGGAAAACATGAGTCAGACTTTGTAGGGGAAGTGAATTTATCAAGGTTATAATCCTGGAAATGGTGTATAAGAGGAAAAGTGACAGTCCAGAAGAGATATCAATGTCAAGATGATGATGATGATAATGTTCATCCTTCGGGGTCAAAGATGACCATGACTTCAATTTGGTGGGTGGTGGTTGTGGGTCCGGAGGTGACTGATGAGGTCAATCCGGGCTTTCAAAGTATGCCCACATGCTGATGTTCCACGTGCCAAAGTTGAGTACCTTCACTATCTTTTTGTTGTATTTCAACCGCTGAGTGGGATCCCCACCAGCTGCAGTGTGCTGGCCAGGGTGAGGTGAAGCAGGCTATGTTTGGGGCACCTTTTCTTGCCCCTTTCTTCATGGAGGTGAGCAGAGCAAATCCTAAACAGGGCTGCCGAAATCTGCTGCTGCTTTGTTCTAGCAGAGAGTGACCCTATGCCCTGGGCTGCCTGTGTGCAGGTCCATGATTACAGCTTCCAGTGTTTCCGCACCTGCTGCTTCGCTACTTGCCCATCACCGAAGGATTGAATTTGAAGTCATGACTTGTGCGTGACTTGAATTAGAGCGAGGGAGAGTTGCACAGCCATCAGCCTTGCTCTCTCGTCCTGACCTAACTGGGTCCAGGGGCAAGACAGAATCAAGATGGCTGGAGCTAGGTTGGGATGCAGTGGATGGCCAACAGTGTTCTACGTGTTGCACTGCACCCTGATCGCGCTCCACAAATGCTTTGCTGGGTCCGTCTTCCTGCTCGTTGAACCACCAAGTGGTGGTCTCCTCCGCACAGTCTGCCAAGTCCTGTCTTCGGTCGTAACCCTGACCAGGGCCAACGAGGGGTTGCTAGTGCTTGCTCAAGGCACCACCCCAGGCTAGTGGAAGGAAGGAGATGCCTTACTACTCCATTGCATGGCAGTCAAGGACAGCACATGCCCACTGCCCAATGTCATGATGGTTCTCGGCTGGATGTCAAGAGGCCACTGACTGTCAGTGTTGTCAGCTGCAAAGCTGTTCTACTGCAGAAATCAAAGAAGACACTGGAAGAAGTCTCCAGTGTCAGTGCTTTGTAGCTGACGCGTTTTAAGCCATAGAACAAGAACTAACTTGCTTCACAGATGTTCTACAATATTAAATATAACCACAAACATCAACTGTGATCGGTCATTCTTTAATTACTTAAAAAAAATCTTTGGAAATGTGCTATCATAGTTGATCATTACACTATAACAGCATAAGAAATTTGGCTTTATTCCTTACATAAAAGGTGAGTTGAGAACCAGTTTTAGAGACTTCTCTTGTCTTCTATAAAAGACAGAAACTGATATTAAAAGCAACAGCTTCATTAATGTTTAATGAAAATACTAAGGAGCAAACTTTCACTGAATAACCGCATGCAACCAGTCAAGGATAACAATTTCATCTTCTCAAACTTCAACACATAAGTGTGAGTGCAAATTTGAAATGAAAAAGTTCAAATACAACAAAGATACAAGGAGTGAGTTTTTCTGTTGCTGAATCGCAAATGACATTGTACACTTATCGCATGAGCAAGAGTGCATGTATACTTGACATTGGTGCAGCTGTGATTTGGCTGTAGGTAGGCACAGCTGTTGCCTTTTAGTATAACTATGACTGCAAATGTGACATTTGCTATTACACAACAGCTCTATAAACAAGAAAGTAATATCACACACTATAGACAAATGATCTGTTAATTTTTGTTCAGCTAATGGAATTATATCCCCAAAATTCCATACTCACTTTACAGCTAGCTAGCTCACACTAATTTGTATATCCCAGGTAAAATTGGCATGCTTTCTTTTCATCCACATTTGACAAGCTTTCATATTTTAAGCCAAAAATTATATTCCTGAAACATAATTTGCCATGTTTGCTGATTGTTACTAAAACCCCTTTTTCACAGTCAGTTCAAGGTGGGAATCCAACACCTTTATTCCACCTTGCGTTCTGTTTGATACAGAACTGTTTATATGGTTAATATTTCACACTTTTTTTTTTTTAAATGGCAGTTGCTGCATTGGCTCATGTTTGACCAATCAATCAACATACACTTATGTCTGGACCAATCACCATGCACTGGTCACTAATGGTTCCTTTTGTACTGGGAGAGTACCAACCCTGAAGTAGGAGCTACAAAAGTCCCTCAAAACAATGTTCTAAAAACTAGCATTGTAGTCAAGACCACCTATAACAAAGACCAAGTCATGACCAAGACTAGTGTGTATCAAGATTGAGACGGTCAGAAATGGCGAGCTGAGGTGAAGTGAGAACCCAAGAGTAGACTCAAAACAGGTAGTGTACAGAAAATAAATATAATAATTCTTTAATGAAGTTGAGGGCAGAGGTACAATAGGGCTCAGACAAAAGCCAGTGGTCAAAAGAACAGGCCAAGAGGTCAAAAAACACAGAAGAGCAGGCAGGCACAGTCAGGGACAAAAACAGGACAGAAAAATCTTCACAAAAACTGAACAGGGACAAGGGAAACCCAGGTAGAGAAAGCAAAAAACACAATCCAGAAGAACAGGCAGGTAAAACAGGCAAAAACTGGACAGAAAACTAGACCCCCCCCCAAAAAAAAACACAGAACAATACAGGCAGGGGAAATCAAGAAGTCGCAATACCAAAGGGCTGTAGCAAGGCAAGGAAAGTCTGCAAGAGACAGTCTGGCAACTGGAATAGCTCCAAACAGCTCTTAAGAAGGCCCTGGCTGATGGGAGAGGAGTGGTAACAGGTTTGGGAGTGGCTCTTCAGGGAAAATGGTCCACAGCAGCGCAGGACTGAATTCTTGGCCTGGAGCCGGCATGGAAGTTCCACAAACTCGGGCATGGATGGACTGGACCGGACTGTGACGGTTTCACGATTTGTATTTAGCCTGCCGATTTGGACTGTTTGCCTTTGTTTGCACTCTAAATAAACATATACTTCTGCACATACATCCACCTACCTCATACCTGACCGAATACTTCGCCCAACAATGGATGTAGCAGAGGTATTCTAGTACGCCATTCCACGCTGCTTCTGGGTCTCCATATCTAAACCTCTCGCGTTTTATTTCCTGTGGCGTATTGGGATTGGAGCCCTAGCACTCTACCATGGAATATATCCTCCTGGGGGATTTAGCCTTCAGTGCAATCTTTTCTACTCGGACCTCAAAGAACCCACACCATCAGAATCGATCTGGGTGAGCTTTGTGATCATGCTGATTTCTGGACAAGCACGCCATTGAGTGGATTCCCTAATCCAAGCCGAACACCCATGCCTTCGGAGTTCACAGTCTTTCTTAGCCATGCTCCAGTGTATCTATGAATCTATGGAAAGGGGGGACCGCCATAAAACTTTTTGGGAGGGGGCTATCATGCCTGAGGCTAATGCAGCAGCAGCAGAGGAAGCTGTTGCTCTCGAGCACCTCCTAAAGGCCGTTAGACCAGAACCAGTTCCACAGCCTGTTCTACAGTCAGTTCCAGAGCCAGCATCTGAACCAGAACCAGTTCCACAGCCTGCATTAGAGCCAGCATCTGTTCCGGTGCCAAAGCCAATGCCAGTGTCTGCTCCAGAACCAGTGCCAGAGTCTGAATCAGCGCCAGTGTCTGCTCCAGAACCAGTGCCAGAGTCTGAGTCAGCACCAGTGTCAGCGTCGGAGTCAGCGGCAGTATCTACTCCAGAACCAGTGTCAGTCAGCTGCAGTGCCACAGCCAGTGTCAGTGTCTACTCCAGAACCAGTGCTTGAGCCAGCATCAGAGCCTGTGTCAGTGTCTACTCCAGAGCCAGTGCCCGTGTCAGCTTAAGCATCAGAGCCAATGCCAGAGTTGGAGCCTGCGCCAGCTCCAGTGCCTATGCTAGAGTCAAGGCCAGTGCCAGAACTTGAGCCTGTTTCAGAACCTCTGTTAGAGGACAGTGGGGCGACCTCTGCCTCAGCTGGCTATGAAGGTATTGTCGTCCTGCCGCCACCAGGCTATGAAAGCGTCATCATTTCTCCATTGCCTGACCATGAAGGCGTCATTGTCGTCCTGCCACTGCCTGGCCATGAAGATGTCATCCTGCCATCAGGTCGTAACCAGGATCAAAGCAACGCATTGACGGAGCTTGAGTCCAAGTCAAGTCCACAGTCCAAGTCAAGTCCAGAACTCGAGTCCTCTACTGAGCCCAAATACAGTCTGGAGCCCAAGTCGAATCTCGTTTCCTGTCTTGAGCCCAAGCCAGTTCCAGAACTCAAGCCTGAGTCATCTCCTGAGCTTGAACCACAGTCCAGTCCAGAGCTAAAGTCATCTCCAGAGCTCGAGTCCAGCCCTGAGCTCAAGCACACTACCAGTCCTGAGTCCAAGCCTGATCCAGAGCTCAAGCCTGAGTCATCTCCTGAGCTGGAGCCAGAGTCCAGGCTAAAGCTCGAGTCATCTCCTGAGCTGGAGCCAGAGTCCAGGCTAAAGCTCGAGTCATCTCCTGAGCTTGAATCCAGAGTCCAGGCTAAAGCTCGAGTCATCTCCAGAGCTTGAATCCAGAGTCCAGGCTAAAGCTCGAG
>JAOANJ010000006.1:17503436-17522592 GCA_026413345.1 Ariopsis seemanni | reverse complement strand
CAAGTATGCACTGGCTTGTACTACCTGAGTGGGTGGCTATAATGAGCTTTATAGGTTACTGGTATTTATTAAACGCACCTGTGCATGCTGGTAACATGTCTAACAGTGCAAATAGCACTCCAACATTCAGTCAAATAATTTTGAATACATACCACGTTGCTCTGTGGTATGTATTCAAAATTTCTGAGTTAACTCACATTTTGTGAATTTACTTAGCTATCTATTAAGTAGGATTAACTGTGTTGCCTTGGTAAAACCAGACATACTCGGTGTCTGTTTTTAGCTTCTCAAGCAAACATCATACCAGAAACTGCTTAAATGAGTTGAAATTAAGCCAAGTTTAAGAGTAGCAGACATAAAGCCTAAAACTGGTAACAAAGGCAAACTCAGATAATGTATTATGTAGAGGGACAGACATTTCATACTTAGTCTATGAGCAAGATAAGTGAAAGATATCTGAGTAAATCACTGACAGCTTTTTATTTAACTCAGCTACTTGTGTTAATTCATTCAGAGGTTGAATGAACAGAGATGAGATTTGACAATGAAGAGGACCCAATTATTTATTTATTTTTTGTAAGTTGGTCATTTTGCTTTCTGTAAAAAGATTATGGTAATGCTGAAGAGGAATGAAGAGAATAATGAAGTCCAAAGTCATGTGTAGAGTAAATAAATTTTTCAACATCAAAAACATGTTTAAACTAATGCCATCATGTTCTCACAATTTGTTGCCTGTACTCCACTGCAAATCTGCTCTAACTGCATATTTTAGCATAAACTGTACAGCAGTTATTTTTTCCCTAGACATGACAGAAATTGTTGTAATCGGATAAAAGTGCACCAAAGTGAACAAAGTTAATAATTCCAAGTTCTACAGTGTGTGGACATAATTTACAAGTAGTTCTTGGTTATTTTCACAGTAAAGTGTTTTGAAAGGATGTTGATCATTATGAGTAAACAAGGGCTCCCCCTTAAGGGCTTATGAGTAAACAAGAGCTTCCCCCCCCTGGCAACACCCAATTTAGCCACTGATTATATGATCAGAAGTTAGTCCTGCAATAGATTGGCAACCTGCCCAGGGTTTACCCTGCCTCTTACACAAAGTCAGCTGGGATTGGCTCCAGTTTCTCTCACAACTCTGACAAATAAGTGGTATAGATAATGGATGGGTGGATATATGGCCAGAGTTTGTGGAAAGCTGACCGTCACACTTGTGTACACTTTCCTTAAAGTTGGAAGCATACAATTGTATCGGATTTCTTTGTATGCTGTAGCATTAAGATTCCCCTTCATTGCAACTAAGGGGTCAAAACCTACCCCAGCATAACAGTACTCCTTTGTACAAAACAAAGTCAGTGAAGATCTGGTTTGACAAGCCTGTGGTTCTGAAAACTACAGGCTTTCCTGAACTCAAATGTTTCTCTTTTTGCACATTTCAATCACAAATAAAAAAGTTATCGCATTTTAAAACATGGTCACACCCCAAAGTGAAAATCTTCTCTGTTTGGATAATGTAATGGCATTTTGAGTACTGAATTTGTATGTAATTGATTAGGTTTATATTCATGTCACAATTGCACAGATATATAACAACTTGTCATTCAAAGCATGCCATTCACTGTATGAGAAAGGAACACTCAGCTAACATGGCTTTAGAAAAAAAAAAAAATCACTTGAGGCATTTACTACTGCATTTGTTAGACTTGCCCCAAAACCAAAAGCACACTACAAGATTTCCCAGTCTTCAACTAAGTTTGGCGCTCAGCGACCACTCATAATGTGAGCAGTTCAGTGACAAGGTTTTCTCAGTCTGTGAATGACTGCTGAGGCTCTGATATTTTCATGCATGTTAAATTTTCCCAGCACTGAAATCAGAGTATGAACCCCTGTGCAAATAGTTGCAAACACAGCAATGAAAAACAGCTAATGAGAGTCCAGAAGGAAATCAAAATCAAATTCATCTGCTCTCATGCACAGCAGATCCCCGATTCATTGTTTGCCATCTGTGTGTGGGGCAAGGAGACGGCAAAACGTAAGCACCATAATATTGTTTCTGTAAGAACTTATTTGGCTTGCTAGACTCAAATGGTTGTTGATGTAGCCCTATGAAAATTAGATAATAGTTTATAGGTACATAAATAGTTGAAATAGAATAAGTTAATAAATAACATTAAAAAGGTTAAAAAAAATTCAGAGTGATTTTGCATAGTTCATGCATATATTGCAGTGTATGGAATTTCATGATTAAAGTTCATGCATTGTATCTTTTTTATATGTTATATTTTGTTTGTTAAAATACTAATTTCAGAATAATGGAAATGCTTTAAGAATATTTTTGTTTTGTACACAAAGAAAAAAGGGATTGAAATGTATCATTTATGTGATTTGTATTGTCTGAACCAATGAGAAGTTAGTTAGAGGTCAAGCGTTATCAGGAAATTAATGGGGGAGATATAAGGGAGACCGGGAGAGGAGCAGGAAGAAAGTGAATGAGGAGCAGGGAACACATGGCTAGTGTATTCGCTTAAACCACCATTTTTAGTTAGTATGCATGGTTGGCCAGATCACGGAGAGTGGCTAAAAAGTTTGTCAGTGTTGGAGTATAATTTCTATCAGAAGTTTAACTGCCTGAGAACAAAGTTAAAAGTTTGAGTGCATTAGCTGCTGGTAGCTAGATGTGTCTGTGCTTGGACTGAGCTAACAAGTTCGTGGACTGCCAACTGAACTCACACAGCCTATTGCCCAGACAAGGAGGACACAGACGGAACCAGACAGTGTGCTTTGGACCGAGTTGATGTCATGGATGATGGCTGCTGTGGGAATCTCCTCTTCATCGCTTTCCTTCACATTCCCTGCATGAGGAAGGCACTGGCTACTTCATCTGGCTCAGGTACTACGTTTTATTTTTGCCCTCGTGGTGAAGCAGCCATCTTGGTTTTAGGCTCCAATGTGCCCGAGCAACTTTCAGGCCTGCAACAAGGAACTATGAAGTTTTTTGCTTATTAATATTTGTCGTGTATTGCCGGCTTAGTGATTATTTCGACACTTGGTCTAAAACTTTTGAAAATTGAATTAACATGAACATTTACTTTGAACACGTGAGCTTTGAAAACAAAGGGGGAATGGAAAGTTACAGTGAAAGCTATTGAAATTGACTGATGTATATTAATGTGTACATAATCGTAAATAGTTAAATGTTTTTGTATATTTCTGTGCATTTGTATTTCTAAACTAAGTCTGTAACTCGAGACACTTTAATAGACTGCTCCTCTTAAAGTGTTTTAAGCTTAAAGGGTTTAATTTGGAGAGAACACTAGTATGACAGTGTGTTGAAATAGGTTATAGAGGGGCATGAACTCAGTTGGAAATAATTCATTTAAATGCGAGTTGAACATCTCATCTCATCATCTCTAGGCACTTTATCCTGTTCTACAGGGTCGCAGGCAAGCTGAAGCCTATCCCAGCTGACTACGGACGAAAGGCAGGGTACACCCTGGACAAGTCGCCAGGTCATCACAGGGCTGACACATAGACACAGACAACCATTCACACTCACATTCACACCTACGGTCAATTTAGAGTCACCAGTTAACCTAACCGGCATGTCTTTGGACTGTGGGGGAAACCGGAGCACCCGGATGAAACCCACGCGGACACAGGGAGAACATGCAAACTCCACACAGAAAGGCCCTCACCGGCCATGGGGCTCGAACCCGGACCTTCTTGCTGTGAAGTGACAGCGCTAACCACTATACCACCTGTACAAGTAACTACAATCCAAAAAACATCTTAAACATAAAACTCATGAGGAGTTCTTTGCTAGCTGCACATGGCAGCCACCAAAAACCTGGTTAACCTTAGCTCAGTGAAAATAACAGCTCTTATCTTGTATGATATTCTTGGGTAGAAAGATGACGGAACAAGGGATTCTGACATCATGAAGGCAATATAATGTACTTCACTGGACAGAAGTGCTTTTCTGAAGTGACTCAAAACCCAACCTTTACCCAAGGTAACAAATGTAGCAAGCTAATACACTTAATTTTGAATAAAGAAGATAATAATATAAAGAACATAGCATAGTAGCCTTAAACGGGTAGTAGCCGTAAACAGCTAAATAATGCACAATGTTACTTGATATCCTGGATTTTTTAATGCTAAGTACTAATTTTGGTATCAGTAGTCAGACTGAAAAAAAAATTAGTATCAGTGCATCTTTATTTCAGTTTAAACCAAATGTAAGATTACTTTTCCATGAGAAAGTGACAGCTGATATTATGTGAAGACTCTTACAGTGCCTTAGTGGAACATGTCTTATTTCTGCTCAGCATGATGGTGAGGATGGAGGTGACCATGGCATAGTAAACTCCAGCTGCACCCATAGCATGACCCGATGGACTACCTGCATCAGCGAAATGAGCAAAACACACACCGTGATTGAGATCAAATCAAACCCAATTCACAGTCATCAGGTTCAATCTGTTTATCTACTGTATTGTAATGCTGAAGCATCTGTTGTGTACTAGATGTTTATCATTTAGAGTAAAGTAAAATGTTTTGGTGTGTGTGTGTGTTAGTGATGAGAGGATGTACCTGGGCCTGTCTCACAGGTCATGGGAAATTGTTTAATGTGTGGCACAGACATGTTGCTGTAGTAAGGTGTCTCATGGACCCACCAGTAGGGCCGCTCTCCAAATAGAATCCTAGAATGACCCCCCCCCAAAAAAAAAAAAAAATCAATATTGATTGCAAACCAATCAGTCTAACATACAGGAAAAATATCATTTCGGTATAATTTTTTCTTTAAATATAAAATAATACTTTATGTACATTTTATATAAATATACTTTATATCCATTATATATAATTTTTATAATATGACGACTATCACATTATTATTATTTTTAACATATTAACTTTGAAAAATATTAATAAAATAAATATTTTTTTCTCACAAATAACAAATAATTTTAAAATATATATATCTAAAAGTCAATTCATTATGTCATACCATTTGAAGACAAGATTGAGCCAATCCCCAACCACGGCCACCCAGATAAGCTTGATGCCCACAGATGTCCTCAGGTGGAACCAAATGGGGAAGAAGATGAAGAAGGTGTTGCGCAGGTCAGCAGCGAAGGAGACAAACAGGAACCAGCCCTGTGCGTCTTTGTAGTGAGTCTGTAGATACTGTGTGGTGCTCACACCATAGCCATGCACAGCATCCATCAGAGTGTTCATTCTGACGGTGTGAGAATTTTTAAGAGTCCTCTCAAAAATAAAAAAGCTGACTGTTGATTTGAGAGCAAGAGAGAGGACTGATGGCCTTGAGCATGCTGGCTCTGGGCTTTATATCAGCAGGCCCACCAGCTAAACGCATGGACAACGCTGATCTTTGGACCTTGCACATGTGTAATAAAACAGAAGGGACAGAAAAAGTTAGATACAGTTAACAAACAGCCTGTTTGTTGGAAAGCAGACAGGACACAAACAAGTTAACTGGAGGGAGAGAAGTTACTGGACTCCAGCTTGGCTTGAATAAAGAAAATGAGGACACTTTATCACCATTTGTTACCATGCCTTTTCAATGTTAAGTAAAATTAAAATGAGTTGAAAAGATTACTCATTTTAGGAAGGAAGGTTGTAATATTATTTGCTTAAAGTTTTTGTGTCCTGAAGACCCTTTGTAATCTTTCAAATGAAGTTTTATTAGTCCATATATTTCTCATGTATTTTTAGTTACTCATCATGCAATACTACGTGCAATATGTATTGGCATTTACATCTTTAACCAATATATTTTACTATATAACTCTTTGCAATAAAGGCCAGGCCTGAAAGTCCTCCTTCTCTATTTTATCCTGGTTTTGTATCACTCCTGCAGTCTATGTTGGATGTACTGACTATGACACGCAGAGCAAAATTCCTAAAAATGCCTGAATTCTTTTCACAGCAGTGGTGCAGTCATTCCTCAAGTTTTGGGCAATTCATTCAAAATATGTTCTGCACTCTGAACAGCAACACTATAAAATAAAACTTGGTGGTGTTGTACTAAGAAGCAAAGGTCATTGGACTTGGATAATTCTGAAGATGTTTTTCCATTCAGTTTCAGTCAGTAAAGGTGATGGAACCTCATTGTTCATTGACACAAGTCTAAAATGTCCTGAAGGACTAAATGTTCCTTTTTGCCATATTCTTTTAGTTGTCTGTTTAGATGCTTATGGAATATGTTGAATCATGTATATACAGTATAACAAGAATAAACACCAACCTAAGGTTTCAGTAATTTTGTTTGAGGTTTGAAAAGAACTATCATGTACTGTATATTACCAACAAAGCCACTCAGTCTCTGGTGATCAGTTACTATTGATTTGCGTTCAACTTTGTTTGAGAAAACAGAGGTGGCTGTTTTCAATCATTTTGTAGTATATCTCAGCTCATTTCGTAACCAGCAGTGAAAAGATCTAAGGCAATAAATGTGTTATTTAATTATTGAGATATAGTTTTTATTTAACTGAATGTGTATATTTTGTTGTCTAATTTTTTTGTAATTATGTGATGTTACACAAATGATGAAAGCTGTCTACCATATATAATGCTGAAAAAAGTCCATCTAACAGAAACCTCTTTTGTTTGGTTTAATGACTTTAATGTCGTCATATGACATCATACTCTGTGTGTCATGACCAATCATCTTACCCCATGTTTTTGTTATCAGTCCTGGCCCCCTTCACCATTACAGTGGGTGAAAAGGTCATGGACCCTGAAGACTCCTGGATACAGCAGGAGCTGTGCAAACATGATGGATGATCCAGCCTTGAATAAAGTCCAGCTAGAGGGGGCAAGTGAAATCTGAAAAAGCTCAAAAACTCCCAGGTTTGCACACTTCAATCCACATCATCCGTGCGTCAGTGATTTTGCTGGGCTAAGCACCCTGCCTTTGCCGTCACTGAGTCATGGACCTTCTCCATAGTTGGGGGGTGAGTCTGGCGGTCTATTTGCAGAAAGAGTACATTGCCTATGAGAGTTGGTTTCAGCTGATTTCCTATGTAGCGGACCTCCACACCACCTTCTTTGTGTTCTTCCCCATCTGGTTCCACCTGAAAAGGGATGTCGGCATCAAGCTCATCTGGGTGGGTGTGCTTGGGGACTGGCTTAACCTGGTGCTAAAATGGTAAGAGGTTCTTAAACCTGGAAACATGTTTAGATTATTGTTCAAACTGCGATGCATCTCAGTAAGCATTTGGTTTTCAGGGTTCTTTTTGGAGAAAGGCCTTACTGGTGGGTTCATGAGACTAGGTTTTATGGCACTGAGTCAGCGCCTGCTCTCAGGCAGCTTCCCATCACGTGTGAAACTGGACCAGGTACAATGCATGGCACGCGCTGTAGCACTCCTGATTACTATACTATATCTTCTATCATATCAACTCTTATTGCATGGTCAGTCATTTTTTCTTGTTGTAAATGGTTGTGCAACTCAGATGGCAATACATGTTCTACTAATCTGACTGGATGATGTCTTGTCTTGGGTTATCTTAATGTTATTCCCTAGGGACTACCTTTGAAATCAACTCATTGATAATTCTTTGATAGGAATAAATCATTGGCATGAATTAAACTGGTATGGTTGGACGAATTGAAAACCCTCCCTCATTCTCTTCCTTTTGCCCTTTGCAGGATCCTGATCTTATCTTGAAAGAGAGTAGTGTATGGTGTTTGTGGTCTTATTGTCTACTATGCATTGCTTGATTCTGCTTGATTCTCTCCTTTAAGGAAGTCCTTCTGGTCATGCAATGGGCTCTGCTGCAGTAGGGTATGTAATGGTCATATCATTGCTATCCATTGCTGCTCAGAGAAAACCTCCTTCTTTGCTTTACTGGTGAGTTTTTAGAGAAGGCAGGCAAATCTAACAACTTTACTTGAGATTTTGTCTTATTGCCTATATATACACTTTTTACTCCTGTCAGATTAAAGGCCTCAGTGTAATACAGAGATGACATCTGTAAGGGCTGTGTGAAGAAGAAGAAGAAGAAGAAGAAGAAGAAGAAGAAATGCTTATAAAGCTTGCATATTCTCTGATTTTGTATTAACCATTATATAATGGTGCTCCAGTGCTGCTGGTGGCACTATAAACATTTCATGACAATTTCGACAAAGAAGTCCCCACAAAGTTATCCAACTTGTAATGAATTGGCTTGGCACTGAGTTTGTCCAGCTGCCATGTCCATTACACAGCAAGCAAAGTCTCCACATGATGTCTGCTCTGGAATTTTGTCATATTGTTTGTGGAAGTCAGCCAAACATCATCTCTGCATGAAGTGCACCGAAACCTTAAGCTTGCAAAAGTGTTTGATGATGCATTGTCTACCACCAGGCTTTTACAGATGGTGCTATGGATGCTGTTTGGGCTGGTGGAGCTGTTAGTCTGCATGTCTCGTGTTTATGTTGCTGCCCACTTCCCCCACCAAGTTATATGTGGAGTCATCTCAGGTGGGTGGATGAGTCTCCATTGCTTGACAATGGTGTTCTTTCCATTTGCATTTTTAAGCTGTATTACCCAAGAGGCTTTGATATATCATCAAATAAACTCTTGTCTCCTTATGTCAGGTATCATTGTAGCTGAGATATTCTCAAGACAACAGTGGATTTACAACACCAGCCTTCAAAGGTACTTCAGCATCACTCTGGTCTTGCTCATTTTCGCCGTGGGCTTTTATGTTCTCTTGAAGGTTGTGGGTGTGGATCTGCTGTGGACTCTGGAAAAAGCTCAGAAATGGTGCGTGAACCCAGCTTGGGTCCTCATGGATACGACGCCATTCGCAAGCCTAATGCGCAACATGGGCACCTTGTTTGGTCTGGGCTTGGGCCTGCACTCACCATTGTATACTGAGAGCAAGAAGAGCACCAGTCCCCCCTTCAGAATAGGCTGCATTGCTATCTCATTAGTTTTTCTGCAGCTCCTGGACTTTTTGACCTTCCCTCCAATGAACCATACAATTTTTTACATTCTGTCATTCACAAAGAGTGTTGTTGCCCTTTTAGTTCCCACCATACTTGTTCCTAGAGGTTTGTCCATGGTTTTACAGGTAAAGAAAGTTGAAAAGGCCTCATAGATAAATATTTAAGTGGTTGACAATGGTGAATGATAAATGCTTAGTCTGAAGGTCAGTATACTGGTTATGCTCAACAGTGATTCAGCTCAGGTACTTCTCCATGCACTTCTTTAGTATCAGGCTTCATACTTCCAAGTTTGCTGAGTATACTTTAGAGGCCAAATACAGAATGTATATTGTATAGTATTTAAAAATTACCCTTCTGGTGCCTAAGAACTCTTCAGCCAAGCCCATTCTGAGACCTTCTGACACCACAAACAATAGTCTCCTTTGATCTGTGAAGGACTTAAGATTTGTATCTGGGAAAGACAGGGCTGAAGGTCTTCTGGACCTCATACAAGGTCTTCTTTCTACATTTTAAAGAACCTATTAATGACCAGTTGGTGTGAAAACGTAAGAGTGGTTTATTTTGGTTTACTTCAACTGAGACCTTTGTGTAGTTGTTGGGTAAAAAAGTCTACTTGTGGAATCTCCTTCCATATCTTCTGAATGAGTCTAGCTCATTCATTACAACTTGACTCTTTTTTCAGAAAACATGTCCAAAGGTCCTTCTATCAGCTGTGTGACTCTGTGTTCTATATAAGTGGGAGTATACAATGCTGAGTTACTAAATTGTCATTGGGGCCATGCAAGTCCAACAGTTACAACTGCATTCATGTAGCTTTCAGAGATTATCGAACTGTTCAGTGCAACTCATAAAGTTTAAATTATCTGTGCATTTAAGTGTCGAAGTAAATATGTGTGTCATCCTAAAGAAAAATATAAATTTTTAAAAATCTGTTATTCTCTCAATATTGGGGGAAAAGTCTTCATAGCACAGGTTGGTGATTTCCTGGCTTTCATACACCTAATAAACCCAGCAATTAATAACTAATGACTTAAATCAGCTTTGAGCATTAAAATCACTAATCTGTGCTGGAACCCTAACATGAGCAGTACTTTATGGTTTATGCTTGGATGAAACTTTTTTCCTTCCAATACCAATTACATATTTTTACCTCTGTTTGTTTGTTTGTTTATTCCCAATGTAACTCAAAAAGTAGTGAATGGATTTTGTTAAAATTCTGAGGAAAGCTGGGACATGGGCCAAGGAACAATTGGTTAGATTTTCATGCAAATCCAGATATGTATACGGATCCAGGATTTTTTTTTTTTTGCCTTTTCCCAACATAACTCAAAAAGTAGCAAATGGATTTTGATGAAATCTGGTGTACAGCTTTAATAGTATCCTAGGTTCAAGTGATTTTATTTTCATATTGATAATGTGTGGCTTGGCGGAGGTATGCACTCTACTGAGTGCCTGAGTTGTTTTTATTATTATTATTATTATTATTATTATTGTTGTTGTTGTTGTTGTTGTTGCTGTTGTGTTGTTGCTGTTTTCAATACAAAACAAGGTCCACACTGCCAGTCAAATATCTGGACACAAAAGAATGAAAATACTTTTTTCCCCCTTAATGCTAATGATTCAAATTTGTTCACTCACTCACTTTCAGCAATCACTTTATCCTGGTCAGAGTTATGGTGGCTCCAGTGTCTATCAAGGCTTGAGACAGGAATACGCACTGGATGAGATGCCAAGACACCTTGCACACACACATTCACACACTCCTAGAAGCAGTTTAGTGCAGACAATCCACTTACAGTACTGGCATGTTTTTGGGAGAACATAGAACGAGGACAAAACCCACATGGAGTTTTCAATGAAAACAAATTTTTCTTATCATTAAATTGCTTCCCCAAATAAGTTTTTTTTTCTTTCAGAACTTCACAAGAGGTTTCATATTGTTGAGAATTTAAAATATTAAAAGTTTTTTCTTTAATTTTTGTTTGTCATGGTCACTGCATAATTCCACCTCCATTCCATGTGTTATTTCATTTTGTTACTCTTTAACCTTATAGGTAGGTACGGGTCCAAATTTTTGACTAGTCGAAACTTCAGGGATTTACTGACTGTACATTAGTAAAATAATAATACAATTCATATTAAACACTAATTTCTACAGATAATTTGAAAGAATAATGTACAAGCTAATGCTAAGCCATGAAAAGAGATCATGTGCCATCCAGCAATTTTGAATGGTGACACTGGGTTTGGAGAACTGACTCCTCTTGCTTATTTCAAGATTCAGAAAGGCATCACGTTCCATTATAAGATAATAATTAATGGTCTCCTGTAAGTGTGTTGAGGTGCTCAAGAATGGTGTATTATTATAGCATACCACAGCAGTGGTATTGAAGTAATAAACCAGATGACTAAAGTGTAATAAAGCAAAAACAACAACAACAAAAACGTAACATAATGGACATTTTGGTAATCACTCAGTCTCAATGTTTTTACAAGAAATCTTTACTTTAAAAAAAAAAATCCAAACACTCCCACTTGTTTTCCACATTACAAACCCCTCTGTAAGCACATTCTCATACTGAAAACCACAATTAAATATTAACCACCTTGTTGTTCTCTTTTAGCCCTTTACCTACATTGCAGCTCTTGAGCAGGACATTTTATTTGTGCCACTGGAAGACCTGACGATCAGTACTGTGTTACATCACAGACTGTGCAAACAAGCTTATCAATGTTTTGCACTCTTGAGCACAGGTTACATGCAAAATGTAAACCAAACAGGTTTTTTTTAATTACTAAAATAATTATTGGCTCAGACACAACAAGATATTGCAAGACAGAAATAGACGCAGTAAAAGCAGCTCCTAATTATACTATTAGAGAAATTACCCCAAAAGGTAAAGAAGAAGAAGGTCTAGTGACTTTCTAAACAGTTGCCAGTCCCCTAGTTGCCATGTGTTACTATTTCTCTCTGATGTATACTGTATCCTTATCATTTTGTTATCATTGCTGTTCTACCTTTGTGCACTCCTTTGGCTCCTTTGTGCTATAGTATTGGATGTCCATCAGTAGGTTAGTGGAGAATTACTGATGACTGCTGGACTTGATTGCATTAGTGTAATTAGAGCAGGCACACATTAACATCCACCTGGCATCTGCAAGAGCTGACGTAGTCAGAAGTGTGATGTGACGTCTCTATAAAAGCTAAGAAAGGTCAACTGAGCAACAGCAGTCCATGTGGGACATCACTGGATGCTGAGCATGTTAATGGATGTTAGGACACTTCTTTATTCACAACAAGGGCATGTTTCGCCATTACTTTTCTTTTATAGTGACCAAGGATTCAAAACATTACAGGGAATGAAGACAAACAAAACATATTTGTTTGAATAGACAGCTCTGGAAAAAAAAAAATTAAGAGACCACTGCAAAATGATCAGTTCCTCTGGTTTTGCTATTTATGGGTATGTGTTTGAGGAATATGAACATTTTTGTTTTATTCTATGAACTACTGACAACATTTCCCCCAGATTTCACAGAAAAATATTGTCATTTAAAGCATTTAATTGCATAAAATGACAACTGGTCAAAAAAAAAAAAAGATTGTGTTTTCAGACCTTGAATAATGCATAGAAATCAAGCTCATATTCAATTTTAAACACCACAATACTAATGCTTGAACTTAGGATGAGTTCAGAAATCAATATTTGGTGAAATAACCCTGACATTTAATCACAGCTTTCATGTGTCTTGGCATGCTCATGTAGTCTTTCACATTGCTCTTGGGTGACTTTATGCCACGCCTGGTGCAAAAATTCAATCAGCTCAGCTTTGTTTGATGGCTTGTGACCATCCGTCTTCCTCTTGATCACATTCCAGAGGTTTTCAATGGGGTTCAGGTCTGGAGATTGGGCTGGCCATGACAGCGTCTTGATCTTGTGGTTCTCCATCCACACCTTGGTTGACCTGGCTGTGTGGCATGGAGTATTGTCCTGCTGGAAAACCCAATCCTCATAGTTAGAGAACATTGCCAGAGCAGAAGGAAGCAAGTTTTCTTCAAGGATAACCTTTTTCATAGCTTGATTCATGTGTCCTTCACAAACAAAAATCTGCCCCATTCCAGCCTTGCTGAAGCACCCCCAGATCACCATTCCTCCACCAAATTTCACAATGGTTGTGAGACACTGTGGGTTATAGGCCTCTCCAGGTCTCCATCTAACCATTTGATGACCAGGTGATGGGAAAATCTGAAAATTGGACTCCTCAGAGAAGATGACCTTACTCCAGTCCTCTACGGTCCAATCCTTATGGTCTTTAGCAAACCTCAGCCTGGCTCTTCATAGATTCTCATTGATGAAGGGCTTTTTTTCTAGCTTTGCATGACTTCAACCCCCCCATGGAGGAGCCTGTTTTGAACCATCTTTGCCATGCACTTAACCCCAGCTGTCATTTGCCATTCTTTTTGTAGGTCACTTGATGTCTTCCTGTGGTTGTTGAGTGACATTCGAAGGAGTTGATGATCATCCCGGGCCAGTGGAGAGTTGTTTTTGCCCTTTGCCAGTCTCTAACTTTGTTGTCCCCAATGTCTGCTGCTTGACCGTGTTCTTATGAACTGCTGTCTTTGAAATTTTGAGGATGGAAGCAACCTGACACTCACTGTATCCCTCTGCCAGTAAAGCCAGAATTGATTTTTTTTTTCTCACTCAAAACGTTTTAACTCTTTTGGCATGTTGAATAGATATTTTTGTATTCCAATTAAATTTAAAGTACTACTAGCACTGTTTTTGCCATCCAAACTGGTCCTAGCGCAAGAGGATAGTGATGACCACAG
The DNA here is from genome assembly GCA_026413345.1 of Ariopsis seemanni. Lineage (NCBI taxonomy): Eukaryota > Metazoa > Chordata > Actinopteri > Siluriformes > Ariidae > Ariopsis > Ariopsis seemanni. The sequence goes on along the minus strand of JAOANJ010000006.1, from coordinate 17,508,800 downwards.
TAGTGGTTTTCTTTATACTTTTCCTCATTAAATAAGGTTTGGTTCAGGTGATCACTTAATCAGTACCTAATTAAGTAAAATAAGCTGCGCTTGTGTTGGAATTCCAGCACAGACACTGGAATGAAATGGCTGCCAGGCATAGAGATGCTGATTTAAGAAAAAATTGAAGTGGTCTCTTAATTTTTTCCAGAGTTGTATGTTCCCAAGCAGTATATAAATGATACAGATAAGTACCTTAGCAGGTATTGCCCCAATGGCAAGGCGTTGTACCCCTAAAGGTACAATAATGTGCTTTATTTTCTGAGAGTGTTGCAAACAAGGAACTTTCTAATATGGAAGATTCTGACTTGCCTGAACACCTTGGCACATCAGTGTTTAGGGACTCAACTAGGACATTCTTTGTGTTTATATTATCAGTTGTATTATTAATTTCTCATGTTCATAATTTCCACTCTTTATTTAGTAAAAAAACAAAAACAAACAAAAAAACAACAACCAACCAAAAGATTACAACTTTTAAATTACAATGTTTCTCTTCAACATAAAAAAATAAAAATAAAATAAAAAATAAATGCTGTAGATTTACATTAGAGTTTACAGTAATATGACAGTGATGTAAAATTTACAGGAAACAACTATTAAACATATTTACAGCAAAGTACTGTAATATCATACATAGCTTAAAATAACACAACCCAGTACATTTGCTCTTTTGGTTGACACAGAAAGGGTCTTGCTCAAGGACCCAGTCAAGGCGGTTTGGTGGTGCTGGGATTTGAATTTGAAACCTCAATCACCAGAGTTTGCATACTACCGGTATCTTGCATGTTTTCAATCCAATCTTTTATTGGAGATAATTCAGTTGCAGAAGTAGTTGAATCAATGCAAGCTTGTTGTGGTGGAGGTGTAATGGCTCAGAGGTTAAGACTTTGAGTCAGCTATCAGAAGGTTGTGTGTTCAAATACCAGCACCATCAAGCTGCTGTGGTTGTGTAAGATCTTTAACCTATAGCTCAGTTATATCCTGAATGAGCAAATGTACTGGGCTATGTGTTATTTTAGAAGATGTATTATATTAGAGTACTTTACCATAAACATGCTTAACAGCTGTTTACGGTACATTTTATAGTACTTTACTGGCAACCATTTTTTTATTTACAGCATGTGTTCTCAGTCTAAATCCACAGCTGGATTGTACTGTATGTAAATGGAAGCAGAAGCAGAGTAAGGTTTTAGTCCTAGCTTGCATGTTGTTTTACTGTACAGCTGCTAACATTCTGTTACTCTATTAAAATAAAATAAAACAAACAAACAAAAATGATAAACTACTTGAGCATAGACTTGTTCTTAAAGGATTCAGGACTGTATCTTGCGCTGCAGCTTAAGATCTTGGTGTCGTGATAGACATTTAAAACCCATTTTCGTAATGCTGTTTCCTGTATCTCCAGGATACAGCCATGATACAGAACAAGTAGTGCATACATAACGCAGAAAACATGCATTCATGTATATATAACTTCTAGAATAGATGACTTTAGTGCACATCTGGCTGGATGCCCTGCCATATCCATCAACAAGGGCTACTGGTCCAAATTACTGCCAGAATGTGTGTAGTCCATACCTCTTACCTGTTATACAATGTAATATTTCATGTCCTTGTTCGATCTTAAAAAAAACAACAACAAAAAAACAACAACTTAGTCTTAATACCATACATGATTTCTAAACAAAGCTGTTTCTAAACAGCTTAGTCAGTATGTGTGTAATCTCATGGTATTTTTTTTATAATCTGGTTCACCATCTATGACCCCGAAATGTCAACCTCTTATCAAAACCAAGGATAACAAAATTGTTGTGCTTGATTCCTAAACCTGCGAAGGGATCAGAAACGGAACAGAAATCACTCAGACGTGAACCAATATTTCTATCTGCAGATATGGAATTTGATATTTTGTGCTCCAACATATAACTGTGAAATAGCCCATAAAGTTGGTATTTTCCAGTTAATCCCAAGTAGAACGTTACTCAGTGTCATGAGAGTTAGAAAATTCGCTGTTCAAAAAAATGTGACACGCTAGCTGGCTAAATCTCCACCCTAGTCTATCAGTTAATCAATAGAACCCTTTGGTGTTTGCAAACAAAAAGAGATGCAAGAAAACCTGAGTGGCCTAACAACCTGAAACTACTTAGGTTAGGTTATAATCTGAGGGAAAAATCTATCACGCATTTTATTTAGGAATCAGATTGCCATTAGCTAAATAAACCCCCGTATTATTACAGATTAGCACTAAAAGACAAGGAGTGCTACTCGGCTAAACTTCCGCTTTTACGATTACAACATTAAGGACGTGTCGTGGCAGTAAACGTGGTGACAACTGAGTTTTCAGGTAACTCCTTGGTAAGTTAGCTCGTGTTAGCATTTACTTAGTAGCTAGTTAGTTTCCGGATGTAGATTTCAAGTGAGCTACCTAACTTTGCTAAAGCAATACACAACTAAATTAGGCATGTTAGCTAACTAGCATGCTAAGCCTATTAAATTCTTAGCTAGTATGCCAGCTTCATTGATATTATAGTGAACTACTTAGCTTAAATGAAATGGGCACCATGAAGACGGAGGTCCTCATAACTTAAGGTGTGAGATTTGATAATATGCGGTAAAAATGAATGTGTTTATAAACACTTTTTTCCAATTCTGACACCCAGCCACACAGCATGACATTTTAGAAAACAAAGTCTGACTTGCTCTGAAAATCTCTATAGTCTCCCGCTATGTTTCTGCAACCAGGAGGTACAGCTGACGTCAAAGTGTGTCTCACTCAGCGGTCTATATCTAAGCTGTTTTCCCCTAATTCTCACAAGCAGGTTCATTCTCAACCACAAACAGGACAGTTATTTTGTTTTTCTGCATCCTTTCTGATGCATAATGATGTTTTATGTGTCATAGTAAGTTTAATTTACCTTGTTTCTTCCTCTATGAACTGAAGCCATGTCACATTATAGCTCGTGCTGCACAACATGTGCAATATGATGCAATGAGTGAAATCATGCGAGATGAGATGATCTAAAAACATTGGTTAGGAGTTAGGAGGCAGGACATAATAAGCTAGTGGACTACACTCATGGGAAAAATATGAACTGGTAACACAGATCTCAAAATAATGCATCTGTCCTGGAACAGTTAAGGATAATGACGTTTTTGGTTATAGTGTTGTTCCTAGCTTCTAGTTTGAATTCCTCAAACTGGTTCAGAGCCCTGATGGAAAGTACTGGTGAATAGTAATCAAATATACCATGCACTGAAAGGCTCCAGTTGAAATTATGGATTCTCTGAGGTAACTGATGAGTGCAGCCCTGAAGAAAATAGTACTACGCCAGTCACTGAAGAGAATCCATAATTACCGGTGCCTCTCAGTGCATAGTATATTTGATTTCTATTCCTCATCAAAAAATTCCAAATTAAAAGTGTTAAGATTGAATCTCAGCATAAACTCACTGGAGGCAACCACGTTTGTTGTTTACGTCGGCGTGACCTTCAACCTGTGCATGTGCAATGTACCATGCTATCATCTGGCTCGCTAGGCATGATCATGATGTGTAGATCTACACACGCAGAAATGCTCGCGGAGCCACAGCTGTGACTCAAGTCAGCCACATAGCTTGAAATTGTGACGTCAGCATATTTTGACTCACATATCCATTTTCTTTTCGTTTTGGATGTCATGAGATACATTGCTTAATCAATGTGGAACTATTTTACACCACGTGAGCCATCCTTGGCCAATCCCTGCATGGAAATATTTTGATGAGGGACATAAACATAGCTATCTCCACTCTGTTCAAATTTATCTTTGGAGATTCTGTCAGTACAATACTGTTGCTCCGTCCCACTGGTCACTAGATGGCGTGTTAATTATAACATTGCTGTATTGAAGTGGACAAATGAACACAGGTGCAGGGTTTCTGGTTTTATTAAAACCAACATGGCAGACAAACAGGGCAAACAAAAGAGCTAGGCAATACTTGTGAATCTTGAATCAGGCTAAAGGTAAGGTGATTGGCAAATGGGTAGAAACTATTCATCCATTATCTGTAACCACTTATCCTGTGCAGGGTCACGGACAAGCTGGAGCCTATCCCAGCTGACTATCGGTGAGAGGCGGGGTACACCCTGGACAAGTCGCCAGGTCATTGCAGAGCTGACACATAGAGACAAGCAATCATTCACTCTCACATTCACACCTACGGTCAATTTAGAGCCACCAATTAGCCTAACCTGCATGTCTTTGGACTGTGGGGGAAACCAGAGCACCCAGAGGAAACCCACGCAGACACAGGGAGAACTTGAAAACTCCACACAGAAAGGCCCTCGTCAGCCACTGGGCTTGAACCTAGAACCTTCTTGCTGTGAGGTGACACTGCTAACCACTACACCACCGTCCCACCCTTGTTGTTCTTAATATTCCTATTATTATTATTATTATTATTATTATTGGAAAAAAAAAAAAAAACATTGAGGTGGTGTGAGGTTGTTACCACCCCAAAGCTATTTTCATATAACAGTGCATCCCAAAGTGCATTCTTCTTATATTAAAAAACAATACACCATACTTTCCCTTTATACATTACAATGTCTGTTAAACAAGATACTTCCTGTTGTCATGTGCATTTATAGCAACCATAAAATAATTGTTCCTCTACTAGCTTCTCCTTCTCTCTCTCTCTCTCTCTCTCTCTCTCTCAAAGTTAGACCAAAAACTGCAGCTTGTCATGCTACAAAACTGCAAAATACAAAGGCCTCTTCCCTCAAGACTTTCCTTGTGATGGAAAACGTAATGGAACTGTTTTATCTCTGACAGTTTACAAACACTGACTCTGGAGACTTCTTCGAAAAATGCTGCAGTACATAACATCTCTTTTGGCTGTCATTTTGGAGAAACCAGCGAGAGTATACTAGATTTTGAAATTATCCAGCTGAAAAATCCCACCCCCTCCCTTTAGTCCTCCCTCCAAAGCCGTGGTGGCTGGTGCTAGACAAATGGGGGCAGAGTTATTGTAGTTTTGACATTTTCATTAGTTTTTCTTATTGCATCAATTTTTTTTCATTTCAGTCTAGTTTTAGGAGTGCATAAGTAGTTTGAGTTTTGTTTTTAATTTTGAGGAATTAAAGCTGTGCTGCCTTTCAGATTTTAAGTGTAGGTCATAAAAAGAATTTTCCTCGACACCTAATTATTTTTGTTTAGTAGACCAAAAGCTACTGAATTCGAATCACAGACTTCTGATTTTATTATTTTTTTTTAAATAGAACAATTAATGAATTTAAGGCCACATGGCCCTAAATTCTCTGCTATTTTTTCCTGCTTCACCA